>BLAZ01001302.1:155403-160403 GCA_014633955.1 Acropora tenuis
TATATATATATATATATATATATATATATATATATATATATATATATATATATATATATATATATATATATATATTTTTTTTTAAACACTTACTCTCTGATGTTTTGCCTGTTTCCATGTTATAAACTGCTGCTCATTGGCATCATCTATTTTGAGTAGAGTGCCTCCCAACTGTCGGCAGGTTGTCTTAGCATCGACCCATTTTTTCCGTACATCACTAAACAGGTAACATGAAGAACCGTAGAAAACCCATCCAAAGGGGCAGGCGATTGGTGCTACTCAAAACAGAGGAAAACAAAACAAAAAAACAAAACGTGAACAATAGCAGCTCTACTGATTAAAGAGAAATAGCTTTGGCTTGATGCACTCGGCTTCTAGAAATTAAAATTCGATCAAAGAATGCCTATGATCTAATTAAACCAGTACACTTTACTCCAAAATGGCGGCCAATAAATTATTCTTTCGTTTGCTTGTTAATTAGCCCTCTTCGCCTCGTCAACATGTATAAAATTCAAAATAATTTTGAAGTGGAAATGAGGCGAAGAGGGCTAATTAACATGCAAACAAAAGAATAATTTATTGGCCGCCATTCTGGAATAAGGTGTATTCGCTCGTGGCTATTGTGCGTATGCACTTGAGTAGTGCTAAGCACTCGAAAAGCTAAAATCGCACTCGACTATGGCCTGTTTCGACTCTTACGCCTCCCTCATGCTCAAAAACCCCCTGCGTGCACCCATTACTCGACGGACGCACATTTACTAAGAACCAATTGTTAACGAGGGAGAAGCTAATCTGCTCGTGTCAAATGCATGATCGCATCACTGTGAACCAGAGAAGGGCGCAACCCCTTTTAACAAGTTAGCATAGTTACCAAAGGTTGGAGGAGGAGAACCAGGGCTGAATGTAGGCATCGGCAGCCCTGCGAAAAAAAAACAAGACATTATAGATTTATGCTCTTTAGGTCTGATCAAAATAAGAATAAGAGTTTCGTAAAAACAAAAAGACAAAAAACAACACTTAAACAAAAAGCAGAACAAAAAACAAACAAACTCAGACAAAAAAGCAACAACAACAACAACAGCAACATTCTACCTACCCCCTTTGACAAAGTTTACAATTGTTCAAGAGAAGGGTAGCATGCATAGCACATATTATTTCTTGGAACTCCATCCAACATTTTAAGCTTTTGTACTAACCAATAACTTCTCTACGTTTGCCTTTTGTAAACACGAAAGCAAAGCAAGCAAACACCCATTCTGACCAAATAAATTATCTAACAGAAAAGGAATTCTTCCTACCTAACCCGCCGGCTAACGATGGCTAACTTGCTTGTATGGTGCTAGCTACAACGGGCTGACTATCATAACATCCGTATGGTTGAACTAAAACGCTATTTATTTACATATTTTTTTTTCTGTGAGGAACTTGACCCATATGCTTCACACTTCACACAAAAAACCCGCAAGCTCTTGATCCATGCAGGGAAAAAAATAGTCCAAAATTATAATGTTTTTCGAAGGGATGAGCTAAGGTACATCATGAATTCGTAACTTTCCCTGTTGTGTATCTATATATGAACTTCAGCAATGACAATCTTAATACTACTGATTTTACTACTACTACTACTACTACTACTACTACTACTACTACCACTACCACTACCACTACCACTACCACTACCACTACCACTACCACTACCACTAGTCTTGCTGCTGCTACTACTACTTCTACTACTACTACTACTACTACTACTACTACTACTACTACTACTGTTACTGCTACTACTACTACTACTACTATTACTTATAATAATAATAATAATAATAATAATAATACTAACAATAATGAATAATGAAAATAACAATAACAAATAATCTATAATTGGTTTCTTAAAACACAAGCAAGGGATGGCGTTTCGGCGTCATCGTGAAACCATTCTCAAGTCAAATTAAACTGAATAATCAATCAACGATTAAGATTCTGCAATTTTTACAAATTACCATATTAACAAAGGATCACAAGTAATTCAAGCGAATACCACGAATCGAGTGCGCTTGCACGTTGAGGAATGGTTTAAATTATCTTTTAAGCATCTCATTAATTAGGCAATTAAATTTGTTAGAGCATTTTGTAAGCACGTAAAATTGTTCTGAAACACAAGGGGGTGCCTTCGCGCTATGTTTGCTCAAACAATGTTTACAAAATGAGGATGATTGTTGTTTGTGCCCATCAACGCGTTCGTAGAGGTGGCCGCAAGTGCAATGCAAATTTTCTCCGGTGCGAAGTATGGGAGACAACGACTTTGTACGGGATATTTCTTCAGGGGTGTTATCACCCCTTATTGTTGTTAGTTCATTATCTATTGTGCTATGTTGCTATATATTTGTTAATGTATTCTGTTTCTTCACTCTCTCTCCAGTACGCTGTACCAGGCAGACTAATTTTTTGTGTTTTTCGTTTTGCCTATTTGTTATAGTCTCCTTTTGTTTTAATGCTGGGAATATGGTCATTTGGCCTCCAGTTGTACTAGTAATACTGGCGAACGCTCGAAGTGACTAGACTACTATCACGAGCTTGAGCTCGTTTCAGACGATGAGAAGCCTAGCTGGCTAACCTAAAGCATTCCCTAGAGTCCTTAACCCTGGATGCCTATGCAACCTATCGGGAGTTGGCTCGAAATAATTTGTTGTGCTTCCAAGGCTCGCAGATCTACTCATTGAAGGACCTCGATAGAGGAAAGCACCTTGAACCTCGCTTCTTTGCCACGCTAGTGTTGAAATCTTACTTTTTTAGGCTGGTATTGTTTTTTTTCTGAGCCGTTCGCGCAGTTTATGTTTTTGTACTATATTTCGTGCATGTGGTTTTAGTGTTAATTGTCGTTTTTTGAGGTGTTGGCTCCACATTTTGCGGTACGTTATAATTGTCGTTGAGTCTTGGTAATTTTGGGTTCGTTTGTGTTATTTTACCTTACGTTTTGTTTAGGTTTTCTTCGTATTTTGCGGTAACGATATAGTTGTCTTTAATCTAGACTGCGGTCAAAGTCGCTCAGTATTATAACACCGCTTTAGCTTCTCTTGCAGCTATCCGTCTTCTGTTTGTATTATTAGTTGCTTATGCTGGCCTATTTCGAAATTTTGAGTTATTGAGTGTTGAGGTCAAGGATATTTTGATTAGTGGCGATGGCATATCGATTTTCGTCTCCCAGAGGAAGAATGATTAATTTCGTGAAGGGCATACTTCTATAATTGCCAGATCTAGTAACAAAGATTTCATGTCCGGTTTCAATCACTAAGAGGCTTCTTGCTCTGTTGACTAGTCCTAAAGAATGTTGTGCTCCTGTTTTCGGTAGAATAGTTCCCACTAAAACTGGTGCCTATTTCCAAAAGTCTTTCGGGATTAGTTACTCCACTATTCGTGACGAATTTAAGAAATATATTTCGCCGTTTGTAAATGATTTTGGTGATTTTTGTTTACATAGCCCCAAATCAGGTGGCGCTTATAATGACGGCTATAAGCTAAGTGATCCCTAGCTGTAAGATAGACATGCAAGGTGGACGAATCCTTGCACCAGGAGACGTTACACCAAGCGTTCTCACGCTGAAGTGCTTGAAGTTACTAAAAGTATGGGTATCTGAGTCGTTAAGGTTT
This sequence comes from Acropora tenuis, assembly GCA_014633955.1. Classification (NCBI taxonomy): domain Eukaryota; kingdom Metazoa; phylum Cnidaria; class Anthozoa; order Scleractinia; family Acroporidae; genus Acropora; species Acropora tenuis. The sequence continues at coordinate 159,052 of BLAZ01001302.1, forward strand.
TTGGCTCCATCCAGGTTTCCCGTTCCCTTTGATAAGGGTTATGTGGGTTTTTCCTGCCCCCCTCCCTCTCTTGACACTAGCCGTTTGATGTGATTTGGTTATCAATAAAGTTTCCCTGGTACTCGGAGCAGGGCTTTTCCTCCAAGATTATATGGTCTTCTTCCACTACTATTTAGCGTAGAACTAACGCATCCTGCATCACTCAGGTTACATTAAAGCTAGAGCGGCATTGTTGGTTAACAGTGGCAGGCCTAACAACCCAAAAGATAATCTCTCTTTGTTGAGTTTCTGCTGATGAGCATGGGCTGAATTGTAGTCTTGATTTTTGAGTTAAGGTCTTTGAAACGTCTCTTCACTACATTAGGAGAGGCCTGATATTTTAATGGCATGATGACTCGGATGGTGGGTGTAATCGCTTGATGGAATGTACTGCTGCATGGACTGATAAGGTGCAAAGGTGTTCACTTATATTATAATTAATTGATATTGTCAAGAGAAAGCTGATAAGTGGCTCAGAGAAGTGAAGTCCCTCACAGAGATCAGCAAGAGTCAGCTACATGCTGCCTATGTCGCTTTTACTAAAGGATTTAAATCCAAATTCACTTATCACTAGCGCACCATCGAATCGTTTGAAGAGTATGTGGACCCCATCGAAGAAGTGATTCACACTTCCTTTCTTCCTTCATTATTCGGACGAGCGGAGCCTCTCCCTGAAGAACTTAAGGAACTTGTAAATCTATCAACTGCGCAGCGCGGGATTGGGATTCCGAATACAGCTCTCATTTGCCGTATTAAGATCTGTACACAGATGCGCCAGAGGCTCTAGATATCCTTTCAAATCACGTGAGGTCTCAGAAGACTTCTCTCTTGCTGTGGCTGGTCTACATTTGTACTCAATTTTAGGTTTAGCTTTTTGATTAGCCTTTTCGTTAGCTTTTTCTTTAGTACTGCTTAATTCTCTTTCCTATTTTTAAATCATTCAAATATTGTAAATAGTTTTTTATCGTGACATACAATTTGGTTTTTTAAAATTCTTAAAGTTTGTAAATTACTCTTATATTATAACCAGCAATCCTTTTTTGTTATGCTGATTTGAAGAGACTGCATAAACCCAGTTCTCCCATTATTTATTCACTTTGACTTGAGAGTGGTGTCAAGATGCTGCCGAAACGTTGGCTATTAACTTTAACAACAACAACAGCAACAGTACTGATAACAACAACAATAGTAATAATAATAATAATAATAATAATGATATAAATAGCAATATTAATAGTAATAATAATAATAATAATAATAATAATAATAATAATAATAATAATAATAATAATAATAATAATAATAATAATAAT
>BLAZ01001302.1:231645-234145 GCA_014633955.1 Acropora tenuis
GTTCTCTTAACGCCTTAACTGCCGTAGGCGCCCTTGTGGCACTTATAGATTTTACTCTCCCTAACGCCGGACGATTTTACTCGTCAATGGGGAACCCCTTGGCAGTGAAAGGGTTAAGTGAATTCAGTTGCATTATTAAATGTAAGCGAAGTAACCGATCGAGATGACGATCCAGGTTATGAAAATCTCCTGGGGAACTTCCAGGCTCTCTTAGCACTTCGTATTGAAAGTGGTGAAAGAACTCAGCAAGACGCTTAAATACAATACCACGAAATGCACGGTATATTTCTAAAACAATTCAGAACGAGATAATAACAACGGTTAGAAAATATATTTCAAGCAATTTGTTACACGAGGTGAGGGAAGCAAATACTTTTCCATTTTAGCAGACGAAGCAGTAGAAAGATGTTTGAGAGGAGTTAGTTGAATTTTATTGACATGTGCAAAGGAGGAACAGTCAGTGCGGTTGGAATCAAGGAGCTTACTCTATGAGCCTATGCAGGCGTAGGGTTATCTATGAATGGTTCCTGAGAAGAGTGTTATCATGGTCCTGGAAACATGGTCGGACGACAATGGAACTTCATCACTCATCAGACATGCACATGAAGAAGCCATACATGTGAACTGTATGAGCCATCTTCTTAATCTTTCTGTCGCTAACACGTGTTCCTTAGTAAGTACCATAATGAATGTTGTCAGTGAGAGTACTTTCTGGGTATTTGAACGATTCAACAAAACCACAACAGTGTTTAATACATAAAGTTAGAGAACTACTGCCTAATAACAATCACCGTGCGCTAATAGGTGTGTGCAGAACAGGATGGATCTCCAGAATTCTAGCTATGGACAGGATTGTTGAAGTTTCCAGCATTATCTCGTTACTGGAAGACAACACTTTAAACAGTGACATACAAGTAGATAACAACACAACAATAATATTTCAGTTATTGAAAATTGCACTAACAGTATCTAAAACCATTTTTTTTAATATTTGTTATTTATGTGAATGTGTACTTAAGTGTTTGTAACCATTTTGTCTGGAATATATTTGTAAGTGGATTTCTAGTTTCTAAAGAAACTGTGGCGCTGCGTCGGTGGGAGAGATGAAAACTAAAATTTGGTTTTATCAAAAGAGTTGATAAAAGTTGAATTACCACCGTGAAAGATTTAGGAAGCTGAAGTTTCGAGCGTTAGCCCTTCGTCTTTCGCTTTGACGAAGGGCTGAAAACGTATTTCACATCATTTCACTGCACGGGAAGATATGAACTCAACAAATTGACCTCGTTCCCAATGTGTGGCTTCACAGATCAGTTGGTCGAGCACCGCACCGGTATCGCGAAGGTCGCGGGTTCGAATCCCATTGAAGCCATGATATTTTTCCGGCTTCTTCCAATTTCTGAAATTGGAAAATTTACTGCGATGATCATTCTTCACTTTCACGAATGAGAATGGAAAACACTTTACAAGAAGAACTGAAGCAAACAATGAAGGCTAAGACCATTTTAAAGTCAGCAGCTAGGACAACAATATCTGTAGAGTAAGTGTGAGTTATGTTTTATCGAGATTTACACTTTAAATTGATGGAGAGCAGTACAGAAACAAATATCGCTGTCTCTGTGCTGAACTGATAAAAGGGAAACATCGTTTTCCTATTTTTACAATTTTGGGTTTTAATTTTTGATTTTCTGAAACTCGCCACTGAAAAGGGAGTTCTGAGTTGTTCACTGCTCGGACTAGCTTGATTTTCATGGTTCCACTTTACCTGGTGAGAAACATCCGGCAGACCTGACTAACCGTGACGGGACAAGTCCATCTGAGCAAAATGAATCAAGGATGGAACTAGCCACAAAAAATCTTAGATCCAACCCGAATCAATGTGAAGTAATTAGAAAATAACAAGTGCAAATTAAAAAAAAAATTGATACGCACGGCAGAGGGGCCAGACTTTCTTGTGTTTCCATAGTCAGTCTTAATTAGGTGCTCAAATTTTCACTAAAAAACTATTATTTTTAATTCCTATTTTATATCACATGTTTGCATCGAGACTGAAACAAGCAAGGAAACCCTTTCCCTGATTTACTCGTGTTTACAATTAATGTCTTGAAATTAATATCATTACCAATCTTTACTTTAGGCTCTTACGTGTTTATTTTAGTTGTTTTTTTTTTTTACCTGCCTCTTCTTACAGAAGTGGCAGCTGAAGGAGTTTTACGGATAAACAGGAATCAAGTTAAAAGAACGGGGAAGAGCCTGCCAGATACACATTAGATTGCTCTTACGTGCACTCTATGCTTTGAAGATCTGCATGATGCTGTGCTCTAACCAAGTCAGACTAAATAATGTTGCCCTTCAAATATACTAAATAATAATAAAATGAATAACGGATAGTTACAACTATGACTATGTATTAAATTCAAAGTTATTAAACCCCAATCAAAGCAGTTGCAAAATTATTTTATAACACAGAAGCAAAGACACGCAGTTTCAGTAGTAATAATAC
>BLAZ01001302.1:290160-292660 GCA_014633955.1 Acropora tenuis
AAAAAAACAGAAACCCTTCATTTGCATCAAATGTACCAAAAATATGATTTACTACCCATAGGTTTTCGATACGAATACTTTTATCTCGCAGCGAGAACAATAAGCAAAGGGTTTCCAAAAGCTGGAGGTGACACAGCAGGACACTAGCAGACACTCGACGGATTCGACATCAGTTTTGCAGAACGAACATGATGATGGTTCTACAATACCAAAACGATATTGTTTTGCATTTGTAAAAACAATACGATTTACAATTTTGTATGTGATTTCTCTTAGTAAGTTTGGATTTTAATGTTACGACAGCAAAAAACATTTTTCCAGTCAATAACAGTATCATTGTGGATCGCGTACGGCTAAAATTTTTTTCAGTAGTAGTTCCGTTTTGCAAAGGCACACTTTGAGGCAGGGGTAAAGGGAGTGGGGGGGGGAGCCTAGGGTGGTGATGTTCTTGTCTAAGAAAAAAAAAAATTAAATGTGTGTGCGTTCAAATTGAAACATAAACGCACTTAAGTTATAAGAAAAGCAAAAAGGGTTTCAGTTCTCTCCTCTACCAAAACAGAAATATTCAAACCTTGCATGCTCTATGTTCTATATTGATAAGTGTACTCAAACTTGTTAAAATCATAAGGTTATTTTTTTTTCTTTCGTGCGGCTGTCCCAAAGTATTTTTAATCTTCATATAATCCATAAATTCAGCAATTTCCAGCGATCGACAGATAGGTAGCAAAGGCATTGATTTTTTTCAAGATGGGCCGTGTGGTCGTGTTGTAGAAGCTGGAGTCCATAAAAAAAAAATCGAATCGTAAGCGATTTGTTCAAAACTGGGGCGCTGCATCCTTCGCTCTCGCCCGGCCCGTACGCCTATGGAGTTTTGTCTTCCCTCCACGAAAAGTTGATAGCGTTGTTCTGACCTGATCCGAGCCACACCTATAATTACAGAATTTAGAGGCCCCATTGCTAATTTTCACATATTTTAGGCACGCAACGGGATCACGCTTTAGCTGTGGGACAGTCCTTTCAGCATTTAGATTGTTAAATGATATTTCCCAGCTTCTTGGAACTGTGCAACATTCTTGAAACTTTTGCATGTTTGCACAGAACATCCTTGGAGAAAGTTCAACTCATCTCCAGTGTGTTTTGGCGCCAAAGATAGCCAGTTTGACCAGTTTCAAGTTGAATTTGGCGGCTTAATCAAGGCTGTCAAATTGTTTCATCTCTATGGACTAGTGACCTGTGGAACGGGTTGGTTGAAATGGGGATGTCTAGGAGATAGGGAGCGCTTAAACGTTCTTGTAACCAACGCATCCAACTCAGTTCTCCTGCCGATTGGGAACACTTATAACAACTACAAACTTCCCGGGTATCATTCAAATTCCACTGAGGTTGTGTTCAGTGACTTACCAAGTCCACTTTGACTGTCCCCAGGACAAGAGCTGCGTCTGTGGTTCACAATGGACTATAACAATTACCAGGAATCTGATAACGGAGGGACAACTTGCGCTGATGTGTTTGCTAAGTATTTGTAATATAAGCCGCCGCAGCTTTGGTGTAGACTAGCGTCGATATTAAGCCTATAAAACGAAAAATTAGAAAAAAAAATACAATAATAATAACAGTAATAATAATAATAATAATAATAATAACAATAAGTAATATTAACAATAACAATAAGTAATAATAATAAAATTTTAGAAAACAAATGAACAAAATTTAACTAAAAAGTTATGAACGCAATTTTTTTTTTTCAATTACGTATAGAAGCCTTAAAAATTACCGGCGCGACGTTCATAACTACGAGCATCATAGCTTATTTCATTTCACATCCGCAGTTCAATATACAATATATAATTAAATATGATATGTTTCATATATCATTCGAAGATACAACATATGTTAATCAGTTCCATTTTTAACCGTATCAGGCATGCTTTTAAGCGATCAACTTCTATAAAGCCGTCAGTTGGCTCCTTCCTGAGGGTGGTTTCTAAATAGATGTTTGACTGTAATTTGTGATGATTGTACATGTCGTAATATGTTGTAGAGCTTGTCATCATTTGTAATAAAAAAACTTGTAATTACCTAGGAAATTAAAGAACACTTTGGAACCAATTAATACCGAAGCTCTATTGAATAACTACACCGTCTTTCATGTCGCTTTTGTTTATAACGTGTCCTTACGAAGTATAGTGGTAGGTGCCTCCTGTATTATTAGTTAAGTTTTTACGTGATTTCAAGCTACTCTATGTAATGGATCAAGCATACTGGCTTCTTCTTTTGATCATTGTAAAGGCCTGATCCTCAATGGCGTGGTTCGTTGGAGGTAAAATTTTAGCATGAATTTGGATTGAGTCATCTCTGCCTGCAGCATTGAATATTCCTAGTTTTACCTCGGTATTAAGTCTGATTTGCATGTTACCGAGGTTGTTCCAAAGGTGTGAACATCATATCAAGATAATAAAAATTGATCTCATTGATCCAAGATTGACAATTTGGAGAAATA
>BLAZ01001302.1:297660-300160 GCA_014633955.1 Acropora tenuis
AAAATTCTGGGATCCCTGATTTGCACTTTTTTACGCACAAATATACATTTATACTGTTCACAAGTACAACTAAATTTTCTATCAACTTTTTTATCTTCATTTTTCTTTTCTAAGTCTAAGAAACTAAAGTAGGATGTTATGTCATTAAACGCCCACTCCACTGCAGACCTTATTGTGCTCACAGGGGAGTTGAATGCCTCCTCATTTGCCCTAAGATACCCTCTCTTAAAAGGGACCTGAAGGTGCACTCTCAAAGGGTAGGTTGGGTCCCCATGAATGCAAAGGGGGTGACCTGTTTGATAAAAGGAGTAATGCTCCAGTCGGCCCAGCAGCCCTGACATCCTCAAAATAACTGAGTCGTGTCTGTTCCCTTCTGTTACCAAAACCAAATAATTTTATCTATATACGTAGTTGCTTTAACACACAAGTCAAACCCCGTTAATGAATTCACCTTTGAAAAAAAGCTTGCACATGAAAAGTTCGGGGAAGCAGATGGCACAGTGGTGAGAGCACTTGACTCCCACTAATATAATGTGGTCTGCCTTGAAATCCTGGATGATACCATAATTTGGCTGAGATTTCTTAAATCCTACTCTGTGAGTTGTTTCTCCAGGTAGGCTGGTTTTCCCCAATCAACGTGTTTGGTTACTCTCGTTAAAATAAGGCTGATTTCTGGAACCGAGCCACCGAAACGAGGAACCATGTCACTCAGGCGGCACGGATAAGCAAATAGCATAAGAAACCCTTCCTCTATTGAAGCTACAGTTAGCAGGTGAATTTTTGAGGGATTCTGAGAGCTCGACGGAGAAGATCTATCTCGGAAGGGGCAACTTGAATTTAGCTCTCACATCTGCTTCCGACATGTCACTCAGTTGAACAGCAGTTATCTCAAATTTCCAGTACGGAAACGGCGGATTTTTCCTCGTATTGTCACTGAAAATGCTTAGGACGTGCTCTCTATTCAGGAAATCGTCGAGACAAAGCATCAAACTGATGAAAGATGCTGCTAGCATATTTTTATTTGAAAACATTGTACATGAGACTCAAAAAACGCAAAACTATAAAAAATCGTTCTCGTCGTCGTAATGTTTACCATCTAAACGTCGCCAATCGCAAGCGCAAGTTGAAAGTGGCAGTCTCCGCGCGGCCAAAACTCGATTTGGAACTGGAAGTCGTTCTCAGATCTAAAGATCTCTCATAGATAATACTAAAAACTGGAGGGAATAATGATTGACTGAGATCTTATTATTTGTTTTTCAACTTCCCTTCTTGTTTGGTGTTCGCATCAGTTCCTACTTTTTTTTTTCCAAATTTTACTTCATACATGTGTTCTCTTTGGCCTCATCGTCGCATTTTTTGTATTTATTTATTTTATTTATCATTACCTTTTTTTAAACCAAATTTGCATGAAGAATTTTTGTTCAGTTTCCCTTTGTTGTTCTTTTGTCACAATACTCGTTGATATAGTCAGTTTAATCACCTGTGTTTAGTCCGAGAGTTCTAATACATTGTTGCTCTTGACAATGTTTCCACAGGCTTTCCGAAACAGGGTTTAACATGATGCGAATACCATCGCATGCTGAGTAGGTTTAAGCAATTCGTTTTTTCCCCACAAACGCCTGTTCAGCTAGGGTTAGTAACCCCAACTTGCTTTTTCGTTTTGTTTTTTATTTGTTTTTGTTTTTTTGTCTGTTTGTTTTTATTTTGTACATCAGTGAGTGGCATGTATAAGGAATACCTATAATGTAATCATATTTTATGACAGAAACGATGGTCTATATTCTAAAAAACAAAAATCTGAGACTAGAAGAAACACTGTGGCAGCATTAATTTGTGCACTTTTTTTTGTTGTTGTTCTTGTTTTTTTTTTCTGTTTTGGTCATGTGGTTTCCCACCTTCACAGGGGTTTTTAATGATACAAACAATAACCTGCCAAAGTATGGTTTTCCTCTTCTCGATCAAATTTACAATTGATTTCTTGCGGATCGTTTGGTGTCTTGTTACTTGTGAAGAAAATCGATCTAAGATCTAAATGAATACATTGAAAGCAGTTTAATGCCGGAGCTCCATTGCGTAGAAACAGAATTGAGTGTTTCAAGAAACTACGATGGCAACGGCAAAGACGGCACAAATCAGAACCATAATTGGATGAAGAAGAAAAAAGATATTGCTGCTCATGCGGCACACTTCTTGGTGCAATAGTTTTGTTGACGTGGTCTGAAGTTTTGACTACAACGCGACCAAGAGCAGAAAAGTTTTTTTTTTGGTTTGTTTTTGTTTTTGTTTGTTTTTAATCTCTGCCTCTATCCTGTGAAATTTTCTGGTTATTTCTTTCCACGTTTAGCCTTACAGAAGATTTTTTTTTTGGATTTAAAACGGTCACGTACCCCCCACTAGATAATCATTAAGAATTCAGCGGAGTATCTCACTCTCTACCACTACTCGGAAAGATTGTGACATTTTATAGCAAAACGAACTCTAAAGGTTTCGAAAAAAAAGA
>BLAZ01001302.1:314119-319119 GCA_014633955.1 Acropora tenuis
TTCCTTTTAAAACCGGTTATATGACCAATTTTTCCCGCCTAGTCGAGCCGACTTCGCAATTTCGAATGAACATGCAAATCACTCGGCACATTTCCCCATCTTAGGATGCCACTGCTTGATAAAATCGACATTAATTACGCTTAAAATGTACTAATTTCCCCTTGTCGTCTATGCCGAAGGTGCTTCCAGGATGGCTCCCTTTAATTAATTTCTTTGTATTCCGCGTGGGAGGAAGAAGGAAGGGGGGCTGTATTCGCCCAATGTGTATCTCTACTATCTTTTTTTTTTCCTTTTCTGTTTTCATAAAGCCTTCAAGGCCTTAAAATGCCTATCAAACTACCGCTTTCAATTGCTAATTCTTGCCATTATCCCCCGTCAGTTTATATTCGTTTTAATAATCCGTGCTTTGAGAAAAATGGTTTTGTCATATCACTTTCTATCAGAAACCAAAACAAAACAGTAAGAAACAGTGTTTAGTTACTCATTGCATGTATATGGTGTATTAATCTTTTATGAGAATATATAGTGATTGTTTAGTGTTATGTGGTCTGAAAAACATCCTGACATTCCAAGACTAGAGTAAACAGTCAGACATTATGGCAGTTTTATGCATCATTTTTTCTTTGATATGGTTTCCTGCCTTCACATCCACTTCTAAATCATGCAACAATAACCTGTCTGAATACGGCTTCGCTCTTCTCGGTCACGTTTACAAATCATTTGTTGCTGATCGTTTGGCGTCCTGTTACATCTCTTGTAACATGCAACCAGCTTGTCAAAGCCTAAACTACAACCTTGCCGACAAGACTTGTGAACTCAACAACGACACCAAGTATTTTCGACCCAGACATTTTGTGGAAAAAGCAACATTTGTTTATGCTGAGAACCCCGACTCTGGTAAGTTGTAAAATTCTTCCTCTTAACTCTTCCACAAAATGTGCATCAGTGATTTATACCGTTTGTCTTGTTCTTGGCTGCAATCCCTAAGTGTCTTACATTTGGACAAATTTAGAAAAGTTCAACAATCCGCAAAAAAAGATACAATTTTATAAGTTACATTGGTCTAAATTTCAAACAATTTTAAAGAATCAGTACGAGCACGCAAAAGCTCCTGTTGCCTTCACATTCCTCTCATAGTCGAAAAACTTCCAAGGCGTTAAGACGGCGTAAAACGTCTAAGCAAAATAGGTTTCATAGTATAGGTCTTATCTCCAATGTATATGTCGTTTTGAATTATGAAGTGACGCACTAATTTCGCCATCAAAAACAGATCTTGATATTAAAAAAAAATTTAAAAAAACAAAAAAAACAGTTGCATTACTTTAAGGGATGATAACTTTATTTAAAAGAACTAAAGTCTTAGCTCTATAAATTAAGACACTAGCGTATAATAAAATTTTAACAGTAGCCCTTTGGACGCCTTGATAAAAAATCCTATTGAAATACGCATTTCTAGCTAACAAGCCATTAAAGCAAGCTTTTTCTGTCGTATAATCTGGGAAATCCGAAACCAAAACAAACAAAAAAAAAAAAGGAATTCGAAACGTCTCGAATTCCGAGATCGCTACGAAGATCTCTTGCTCATGAATAGCCATTCATTTTGGAATTTAGAAATTGCGAAAAATACTGCAAAGATAAAAAAAAATTACTTCGGATTTGTTGAGGACGAAAATTCCCATTTTCTGCGTTTTGAGAAACATCCAAACTTGGAATGAGTGTAGAATGCGTTAATTCACCAAAAGTCGCCTATTATGGATTTTCACAGCTTTTGGAATCGTTCAACAATAATTCTTGAAACTTTTTTGTGTTCATGCAAAGCAAGCTTGACGAAATCAGAACTCAGCTCCAGTGTGTTTTGGCGCCAAAAATGACTAGTTTAACAGGTTTCAAGTTGAAGTTGTTGGGCTGATGAAGCTGTCAATTTGGTTCACCTCAATGGACTGGTGTTAGTCCAGAATCCTGCTCAAATTCTACTCTAAAATAAGGTTAGGCAGGAAAAAAAATACACAAAAAAGTTATTAAAAATGCTTCGCATTCCTAACCTACCTAAATTCCAGGATTCCTTTTAATGCAGTTGAGGAGCATTCGGTCACTTGTTCACTGTTATTTTCAAAGAGTTAATTTCACTCCAGTGCTGGAGTGAAAAAGTGGAGTAAAATAAACGGAGTAAAATTTACTCCCAAGAGTAGTTAATTTAACTCCACCCAAGAGTAATTTTTACTCTTACTAGTTAATATGAAGTGAATTTTACTCCAAAAATGGAGTCGTTTTGTACCTTTTTTTTTTTACTCCTTTTTTGGAGTTAAATCTACTCCTTGAAAATAACAGTGTTGGTGTCCATTGGAAGATTTTTCTGCAGCCAGCTATTAACAATGTTCAGCGCTGGGCTGCACCTCTACTTTTCGACAGCCCATGTTAAGGCATGTTGTACTGAGGCGTTAACGACGCTACAATGAAGTCGTAAAGGACCAGTTACTGTCTCTCAACAAAGGAGTATTTCAAGAGTACAAAGCCTCTCTCGGCTGCAGCTGAATATGGCTCGCACGTTGTTTTCTAGGTTGATAAATCTCTTCGGTGTCACGTCCACAACTCTACAGTATCTATAACGGCGTCACTTCCATCTAATGTTGCTATCTATCTCGGCAACTCGCCTATCAAATCATCCACATCATTGTTTTTCACAAAGGGAACGTTTCCTATTTCGCCTACATCCACAGTGGTTATTCGACGATCATTTATTCTTACAAGAAGAGAGAGTCGAGCAGCTTTGGAGCACGCTGTCGTTTGATAAAATGTCAAAGCTAGAAGTTGAGGACAATATAGGGGGTCAAATGACTAAGTTAAATAAGATCAGATATAGATACAAATAGACCTTATTACGACTCCTCTATACGGGGCTATGCTGCCGTAATATACAACAATAAAAAATATACGTTAAAAAAAAAAATACATAAAATGGAGATACATACATATATTACGAAACACTTAGCAATACATGGGTTTTACGGTATGGAAAAAGAAAAAGTTGTCAAAATAAATTAAGAAATGATTTTGAAAAGGTTAGCGGCAGTTTAATTTTGAAGCTTAAGATATTGTTGGTCGCCCGAATGTATTCTGAGAGTAAGTTGTATTTCTGACGGACGCTTAACCTACCAAGGGATTTGCGTGCAGCAGAAAAATGATCATTTTTTTTAGACCTAGGATTATTCTTTAGACCTAGCATTATTCTGCAGGCAAGCAATAAAAGAGCCTGCTAAGAATGAGAGCATTTATTATTAAGATAATGGTTTTACTGTCAAGAGGGTGTTTAATTCTATTTATGCGTCGTAGCTTATACAGGCAGCTCGAGGACGGACGGTTTGAATATATAGTTGTCAAAGGTTACGTCGGTGGCGACCCATACCCTCAAGTCTTTTACGACAGCAGCAAGCTTGATGGTTTTCGCCATTAGAACGATAGGAGGTGAAGAAAAGCTTCCCTTTAGTTGTGGAGCTTAGTCAGATAGGGCAATGTCTATCCTGACCACTTGCTTGCGTGATGAAACGTAACTCTTAAACCAGGCTAAAGCCAAATCAGACACACCCAGTGATTGCAGCTTCGACAAATGTTTGTCATGCTGAATGCTGTCGAAAGCGTTGGACATGTCGAGCAGCACAACAAGCGATATAAAATTTTTATCTCGTTCTTAAGGAATTGGTCAGTAAGGGAGCCATAGAAGGCTCTCTAACGAACTTCTTAAAAAATCGGCGATACTAATTATACTGAAGCAAAATTTGGAGTATACATATGAAATAATTCATATTTGTACTGCGGTTGTAGATGAAAGTGAAGAGTGATCATTAGGCTTCTTCTTAAGATGCCGCAATTAATCCTCCAGATTTGCAAACATTCGCGTGTTGCATCAAAAACGGCTCGATGATGTGACATCCTCTTGTTGTTCGTGGCGCGATGCATTCTGGTAAAACGTAGCGCAGTGCAGTCTGGTTAAATGCAATGCAATCTGGTAAAAAGTTGTGAATTCGAGAATTCGTACTCCTTTCTATATATTCTTCTTAAATCCTGTTTATGTTGGTGCACGCTCGCTCCGCGACAAAAATCATTTTTTAAATCCTGATCATTTTGCTGCTCGCTCGCTGCGCTCGCTCTGCAGCAACTATGAACTGCCTCGATCAAGTTTCCCACTTTTTAAATTGATCTCTTAGTTTGTCTCCTTTCCTGGCAATATGCATGGAGTCGTAAACACGCCTTGTATTTCCAATGAACCCCTGCTGGTGATGACATACCATTCAATCATTAACGAGAATGCGTATAAGACTTACCACGAAGCAAAACATAATTAATCAGCAAAAAAATCTTTACTTACAAAAAGTGTACCAAAAACATCTTCTTCTCTAGGTTTTCAATCCGGATGTCTTTCCTTCGCAGCCAGGACAATAAGTGTTTCCAAAAGTTAGAAGTGACATTGTAGGACAAGAGCAGACGGATTCGACCACAGTTTTGCAGAAAGAACGAAATTGATTCTACCTCAGTTTTGCAGAAAGAACGAAATGGTGATTCTACAATACTAATGTTTCACATTTGTAACAACAATGCAATTTACAATGTTGCATTTGATATTCTCTACGTCTGGATTCCAGTGTTACCCGAAACGATAGCGAATAAACATCTTTACCAGTCAATAACAGTCTTACCGTGAATCGTTATAGACCGTTACATTTCTTGTGAAGTTGTCAGTGATAAGGCCCGTGTTGTTACTTTATGTAAGTCTGATGGTCGGGAAAACATGAACAACCGTAGACCAACCTCCATACTGCCAGTATTATAAAAAATTATGGAGAAGGTTGTAAATTTCCAACTGCAGTACTACTTAAAAAAGCTCGATCTTTTGAGTCCAGCTCAATCAGGTTTTATACAACATCATTCAACAGAAAGTGGGGTAATTTATTTAACTGATGAGATCATAAGAAATCGGATGCTGGAAGATTGACTGATGCCTTATT
>BLAZ01001302.1:358853-363485 GCA_014633955.1 Acropora tenuis
TTATGGGCGGATGCTCATGCAATAACTCGGCGATTTGTTACGATGGTTAAGTGGCTATAAAACCGGCGCAGAAAGCTGAACTCTTAAATAAATATTTCTGTTCTATTTTTCTATTGGCTACTTCGGATGTAAACATAGATCCAACGAACAATTCACTTAGGACAGATATGGAAATTTCTCAAATACAGGTGTCAGTTGATGATGTGACAAAGCACCTGATTGGGCTTGACACCTCAAAAGCTTGTGGACCTGACGGCATTTCAGCGCGCCTACTAAAAGAATGTGGCCAACAAATTGCTCCGAGTCTCTGTGGGATCTTTAATCTTAGTCTCTCAGCAGCGGTCAAATTCCTGCAGAGTGGAAATCCGCGGATATAACACCCATTCACAAAAAAGATTCAAAAGAGCCTGCCGAAAACTACCGACCCATATCACTTCTTCCGATTATCAGCAAAGTCCTGGAACGCTGCGTTTTTAATTGCCTGTATGATCATGTTAATAGCTTAATTACTCCTTTACAACACGGGTTCCTAAGGAATCGCTCATGAGTCACCCAGCTACTATCTGTTCTTCATACTATCGGTCGAAACCTGGATAAAAACATCCAGACGGACGTAATTTACCTTGACTTTGCCAAGGCGTTTAACACTGTAGATCATAACGTACCTCTTTCCAAGTTAAAAGCCTACGGGGTGTCAGGTCAGCTTCTAACCTGGTTCGCTAACTACCTATCTGGCCGACTCCAACTTGTTGTTATCGATGGCGCAACTTCGCAATGGGCCCCTGTCACTTCCGGGGTCCCCCAAGGCAGCCCTTTGGGGCCACTGCTGTTCATAATATTTATTAACGACCTCCCAGATGTAGCCATATGTGATGTTTTCACTTACCTTTATGCTGACGATACCAAAGTACATCGCAACATCAATACCATCGAAGACTGCATGTCCATGCAGAAAACCCTGACCAACATAGACACGTGGACTCAGCACAACAATATCCGGTTCAATGCTTCTAAATGCAAGGCGCTAACCATCACTCGAAAAAAGAGCCCGCTAAACTTCATTTAACTTTAAAACTTCTTCTTCTGACATTTGACCGCGAACTCAAAGATCTTTTTTTTCACAAATGTCTGAATTTTTTTACAAATGTCTGAATGGTTTTACTGATCTTAATGTTTCTGATTTTGTTTCTTTTGTTTCCCATTTCCGAACAAGACTAAGTAATTCTTATAATCTTAAAACTCCTGTATGTAAAACTAGCACTTTTCAGGCCTCTTACTTTAATCGTATTATCAAGCTCTGGAACTATATCTGTAAATTTTCTCCCCCTACCAGTTTTTCAATTACTGCTTCCTTCCGCAACTTTGTTACTGAGCACATGTTTCACCTTCTGCACAATCACTTTGACGTATTGTATCCCTGTACCTGGTCAATTGTACGATCCTGCCCCTGCCATCCGTAGTTTTTTAGCGTCTTTTAAATTTAACCGTGTTTTAATTATTATTTGCATCATGGGAGGTGCCTCGCATGCGTCCTCGCGTCCCGTTCGCACCTGCACTTTTGACCTTATCACTTCTAATTACTTTGCACATATATTTCATTTCTTCTTGGTTGTTTAACTTGTTATATCTAACTTGTGTAATGGTCAATAACGCTGTTAAAAAATAAATAAATAAATCATTCGGGAGTGCTCTCTCCGTACCGTGGCATCCTTTTTTTTTTCTTTTTTTTTTAGCCTGCGAGCAGGGAATGGGGCTGGGGTAGAAGGAGCCCCCAGTCCCTCGGAGAGCCTGCTCACAGGCAATTTTTTTTTTTTTAAGTCAGATCAATTTTTGCAGATGTCATTCAAATAATTCTTCTCCAAGTGTGTTGAAATTTAAAGAGCGACGGCTTTTTCTACAACCTCTAAAACCAAAAGGAAGATTTGCTGTGATGAACAATGAACATTAAATCTAAGAGAACTTGATTACGTAATTAAGCTTGGGTTTGTTCTGATTTAGATAAGATACGTTTCCGTTCTGTTCCATTTATCGAGTTTTACACCCCTATCTCCATGTACGATTGCTCACAGTTTTAATAAATTATGTAACCGGCCATTCCCATCAGTTTCTTAACCGGTTTTACAACTGTACACGTGAATTGTACCCTTATCAGAGAACGCCCCTTAAGTTTTTGTGAGTTGGAGATTTACGGGGCAACATTGGAGTTTTCATAGCAGTTTTATCTTTTTCGGAGTAACGTAACGTTGGAGTTCCTCTACCCCTTTACACAAGATCAGACGTAAGTTTCAGCCTATTGTATTTGTTTTCGTTTTGCTTTCAATTCTGCTTCTTTTGTGATTGGTCTTAGCCCCTCTTTTGATCGTCTACATTGTAATTTCCCCTTTTAGTTTTCACCGCATCAGTACAAAAATTCAGACGAGTTGGTGTTCGAATTAAACCCTGTTGAGTCAACTTCTGCTGGAATTCTATACTGTGGTTGACACTTCCCGATCCCCAGTGCAAAACATCCCGTGTCCGCTGCACTGGGTACGCGACATTTGCCACCAGTCGAAAGTTCTTTAAAACACTTGGGTCGAGAGATGCCTTACTAAGAATTGGTGTTATAACTGTACTCTTAATCTGGTTGGGCAAAGTAGACCCCGTTGGTAAGAAGAGGTTCACAATGTTAGTGATAAATGGTAACTGCAAATACAGACACTGCTTTGCCATCCAAATACGTAACGGATCAGACGCACAAGACTTTGCTGACGACGATAACTTAATCAACTTCTCAACATGCACGCATTTTTGTATAAGATGGATCCTCTATGGCCGATCGAATTTTTTAAGAAAGTTCGAATTGAAACGTGGAACAGTAATCTTGTTACTTCTTCAGTCATCCTATGCGGCACTGTACTTGCGGCACTAAGATAATGTCGACGATGCTTCGTTGCTAACTAATGTGCAAAAATTAGCCAATGGAAGGTAAAATACTTTATTTGCAATGTAAATAATTAAATACTTTGTACTTACGTGTGTTTAACCAACTTTTTTCAAGTTCATTATTTTTATTTCTTTGAAATATTTTAATGGACTTGATTTTTGTAAACAAACATTCAAAACATGAAAAACAGTTGCAAAAAAGTTACAAAAAGCTGTTATTCCAAATAAGAAAAAGTATTTACATCTAAAGTACGAATTGATCCATTACAAATTATTTTCTAGAAGGTACCTCGATCAAGTGGCCCCCTTTCTAAGGTAATCTCTTAGTTTGTCTCCTTTCTTGGCAATAGGGAGTCGTAAACACGCCTTGTTTTTGCAATGAACACCTGCCAGTGATGGTATACCATTCAACCGTTTACGACAATCAGTGTAAGACTTACTACGAACCAAAACATAATAGACAACAAAAAATCCTCACTTACATCAAGTCTATCAAAAACAAGACCTACTTCTTTAGGTTTTCAATCTGGATGTTATTATTTCGCAGTCAGGACAATAAGTGTTTCCAAAAGTGACATTGCACGACAAGAACAGGTATTCGACGAATTGTTAAAACAATACGATTTAAAATGTTGTATTTGAATTCTCTAAGTCTGGATTACAATGTTACCCGAAACGATAGCGAATAAACACAGTACCAGTCGATAGCAGTGAGTCGGCAACGCGACTAACATTGTTTCACCAGCAGTAACGATTTGTTTTCGCTCCATCAAAAGCTGTTAGATTTATCCTCACCTGATCCGATCCCGACTAATAATCAACGAATTTGGAGGCCTAACTGTGGATTTTCACAAATCTTAGGCATGCGATGGGTTCAAGCTGCGAGGCCCCGAACAATCCTTTGAGCATTTAAATCGCTTAATGGTCTTTCCCAGCTTCTTGGTATTATTCAATATTCTTGAACCTTTTTTTCATGTTTGTACAGAACAGCCTTGGCGAAAGCTGAACTCAGCTCCAGTGTGTTTTGGCGCGAAAGGTAACCAGTTTGGCCATTTTCAAGTTGAATTTGGTGGCGCAATTGAGGCTGTTAAACTGTTTCATCTCTATGGACTGGTGACCTGTGGAAGTGGGTGGATGAAATGGGGATGTACGACAACGGCTAAACGCTTAAGTGTCTTTGTAAGAAACGCATCCGACTCAATTCCCTTGCCCATCGGGAAGACTTCACTTTACAAGCTTAACGGGTATCACTCAAATTCCACTGAAGTTGTGTTCAATGACTTTCCGAGTCCACTTCAACTGTCTTCAGGACAAGAGCTGCGTCTGTGGTTCAGTTCGGATTATAACAATTACCAGGAATCTAAAAAGGGCGGGACAACTTGCGCTGATGTGTTTGCTAAGTATTCTAAAAACAAGCAATAACAGTGACCGTGTGACGGTAACGTTAGCGTAGACTGGCCTGCAACCCTATACAGCAAAAACGCAAATTACAAAAAAAAAAAAAGCGAAAAACACAAAAAACAAAAAAAAAAAGCAGACGCACACGTTTATTCCATTCAGATTGGCATGATTCGAAAAGTTAGGAAAAAAAAGGCAAATCGAAGTTATTATCTCGCACAAGATCATTCTACCCAAGCCACGATTTAGAGAAAGACGGACATGTTAAATTCTAGAGTTTGAAAGTTTAGAGATAAGAGAAAGAGGTATGAC
>BLAZ01001302.1:369111-379111 GCA_014633955.1 Acropora tenuis
TTATTGATTAAATTGGTCTTAATTTCCAACAATTTTAAAAAGACCAGTACGAGCGCGCTTGCCCTTCACATTCCTCACACATAACTAGAAGATTCCTAAGGCTTCAAGGCTGTTAAATGCTTTAGGCACAATTTATTTGATAATAAGACCGTCGTTACTTACCGCTTTGTATATGTTGTTTTGAATGTGAAAAAAAAAAAAAAACTTCCAAATTTACCCGCCAGAATTAAAGTGAATAAATTGAAAAGACAGTTATACCGCACGTGCACGAAATAACAGTTATTTTATTTACAAGAACTGAACTTTTAGCTCTGAAATTCAAAACGCTGGCGTGCAATTAAATTTTAACAGGAGCCCTTTGGACGTCCATAGTGACACAAAGTGAAATGTAAACATTGAAAACAAATGGAAAGTAAAGAAAATCGCGCCAAAATGTCGCATAGAATCACATGGCCTTGATAAAAAATCCTATTAAAAATAAGAATTTCTACCTGACAAGCCAATAACACAAGCTTTCTGTCGACTAATCTAAGAAAATCCGAAAGGAAACAACAACAACAACAACAACAAAAACAGCACTCGAAAGGCAAACGTCTCGAATTCAAAGATCACGACGAAATTTGCCTAAAACTCACGAGTAAATTGTAGTTTTGGAGCGCTCGCGTGCAGCAAATCGCTATTTAAGAGTTAGAGACTGTAATGAGTGCTTTACTGAGAAATAAACCGCATGCATGTCGATATATAATTAAGGAGATATTTTGAATACTGAACGAGGCCGTAGGCCTCGTTCAGGTATGAATTATATTATCTCGTTAATTATATATCGACACAAATATTTCTCAGAATAGCACGAACGAAAAGTCTCTAACTCATTTAATATTCAATCTGAGTTCACTATAAGGCACCTAGAATTTCTGCATTCAAATCGTTTGCAAAGTTGTTTCCAAGCCATTCTTGAATGAGAAAAAATTAGATTAGAGGTACAGAATTCATAACCAAAACTTGGATAAAAATTTGGACTGTTTTAAATGAAGAAATTCAAGTTGAAGTTGATAATAACGTACGTCCAGACAACAACAAACCAACACAACTCAAAGCAAAACTTGCCATTCCGACTCCCCAGCATGTTTGCTTCTTCGTTGAAATCGGAGTTGCTTCATCGATTGCTTTATTAATTTCTTTATCGGTCAGGCTGTCAAATCTCTCCGCCATGAACCTTTTTTTTTCCGCCTATGGATTGAGAGCTGAAGCAGCTGGAATGTTATAGCTGCGGTATCGACACACAAAGAGTAGTCATGTGACCGATTTCAACCAATCGCACGCGTGGATTTTTTTACAGTGAACAAACATTGAATACTAAAACAGTATTTAGGGTTGGGCACTAAATATCCGACGCATTAGGAATTCTAATGCTACTGTTTAATGCAAACTGGACATTTTTCTTTTACATTCAGTTTGACTGGCTAGGGTATAACGCTTCCGCGGCATCCCGGATAAGCCTATTTTCATTTTGGGCATCAATCGCCAGGCAGTCTTTATATTACCAGCTTCTTAAAATTATCCCATATTCATTCTTTGAACCTTGTTCGTGTTCACACAAAAAAGCAACCTAGGCGTGTTTTGGTGCCAAGGGTGACCAGTTTGGCCAGATTTCAAGTTAAAGTTGGGGCCTTAATTGAACCTATTGACAATTGACAATTTTTAATCAAGTCAATAGCTCGTAAAACGGCAATATAAGTTAATATTTATTACAAGGTGTTCAAGGTTGCTGCCCAGGATAATAGAGTAATGAGCGGCTTCGCATTCCTAGCCTCCCTAAATTCCAGGATTTCTTTTGGTGCAGTTTTGGAGCATTCGGTCGACTCGGAGGTGTCCATTGGAAGATGCTCATTGTTCAGCGCTGGGCGGCGCCTGTGTGTTAATGTTAAAAGCTGTCGTACTGAAGTGTTAGCGAGAAAAGATTATCCACATCATTATTTTCCACAAAGAGAACGTTTTTCATTTCGCCTGCATCCACATAGGTTAGCCGACGATCATTTATTCTAGATGTAACAGGGTGGTAGAGTCGAGTAGCCTTAAAGTACCCTATGATGTCGTTCGATGGCCATAGTAGTTATAGTGAAGAGTGTACTCAAAATGCCAGTATCTGATAGGGTATTATAAGGCACTCATGATTACACACCTTCGATGCAAAACTCGAACGAATTTCCCTCGATCTGCTACAGACCGAAAAAAAATCAGTCCATTTTAGTCCTTGAGTATCTTAAAATTACTCATGGTGCTCGGACATTGGTTCTCTTCCAGCCAATGCCAAATGCCCACTTCTGTTCGAACTCCTTAAAGAGTGGTTTTGCAGTTGCACGCAATTTGCAGCCAAAAAAGGTTGAACTCATTCTGCCGAACGAATCGAAAATTAAAGTTTAAGAATCAAAACGCATTTCCTAAGGATCTTGCTAAGGAAGTTTAAAATGCGTAACAAAGAAGGCTTCGATAATCGCCATTTTAGAAACAAAATTGTAACATAGCTTTGCATAGAGTATACCGTTATAACGTTATCGCTAAATACTCAGAGATCATTCAAGACTTGGTGGAACTATTTCGGAAGAAGAAAAATAAAGCGCACGAAAACGTCTTTTTTTAAATATTGTTACAGTTGTTTACAGAAAGAACACCACTTCACACTGCCGTAACGTGACAAATATTAATAGACAAATAACATACTGTGCTACCCCTCCTCAGTAACGCAAATGGCAGGTACGTCCTATGATCAATTCCTGGCCATTCGTAGAGAGGCAAACTTTTATAGCATACCGCTGCAAACGGTCAGTCTCACAGGATTCTCGTCGAGGAGTGGACGAAATATGTCCAATTCATTTAGAGCCACTCCGGTCGTCCAAAACTAATAAGAGAGTCCTTTTCTACGACAGACTTTGCAGTGAATAGACAGCTATTTTCCAACTTGGTGTCGTTCTTGGTCCCTGGATTGCAGTATATCTGCGATATTTCTTATTCTTGATATGAGTAACTGAGGTAGACTACTATACAGGCACCTTCTCACGGCAAGCTTCGCAAAACATTTTCCCTTCAGAAATTTTAAGATATTCACCGAGGAATTTAACTAACCTTTCTTCTTGGCGAAGAATTGCTTGGATCAGATGTTTCTACTTGTGAAGGACGCTTTCTGGTAAGCGATGGCCACTTTGATGCCTTTAAACGTCTCTGTTTCGTCCAAGAACGAACGATTAATGGCATCAAGAATCGTGCTATTTAGCAAGGAACACTATATCACGGTAACCGTTGGTATCGTGTGTCTGGTGTTAATCATAGCAGTTCTCTCGTGCAGGCAACACTTACCAAATCTGTCATATTGTTTTAAAAACCGCTTTCGATCTCCAGTTTGTAGAAGCCCATGTAACTCCGGCTGAAGAAGCTTACCTATTTTGTGGGCGCAGAGAGCAGGGCGCCGGCGACTACACAAACATGGAAATTACACAAAGATGGAAAATTATTTCCCTATTTTATCTTTTATTTTTAGCTTTTACCCCAAGTTACTCAATTTCCAGAATTTTGTTCAAAATTCTTCTCGAAAGGCACTTTTGTGCTTGTAGAATTCTCGCTGCCGGGGATACCTCGTCATTCTGCCGGTAGAATTTACAAAAGCCTAGTGCGTTTACCATCCACTGACAGAAAACTCTCATTCTAAGCCTCGCAAAGCAGCAAGTCAGCCCACCCTTGTCGGTAGGGAAAGAGTTTCAAAAAAGAATCTCCTACAAGAATTTCATTTGAGAAACTGACAACAGTACCAGGACATGTTTTCATTACCTGCCTTAACCGTGACTTGCGTTTATAAGAAATTAAAGATTAATGCTAATTAAAGTGCTACTTCAATGAAATTATTATAATGTTCTTTTTCCAACCGTTCTCCATAAAAATGTAAAGTATAGATCCAAACTAAGCGAAATTACCATGAGTCGTGTCCGTCTTAACTTTTTTCTACCCATAACCCTCCATAAATCGTAAAAAATCGTGCACCTTTGCTTCGTTCGTAAACCTTGAGTCAGCTGTATTTTACATCCGCGGTGTGTCCTGTGACGTCATCCAATCAACTCCCGCTCGCACGAGCTACAGAAATACACGAAGTCAAGGTCAATTCACTTTAGGGCTGACTGAGTTTCTTCAGGAGCCTATGAGTAGGAGCATGCAACCCCACTATATTCCTGTCACGGCGTTTTCATAGACCGATTTATTTTTAGATAGAATCTCCTTGGAATTAGACTTCCATGGGAGTGCCATGGCCAATCATAAGACACTAATTGACGTCACTGCGTCATATTGGACCGGAACTGCCTTTCTTTCACAAAAGAAAAGGTGCACCAAAAATAGATCAGTCTGTAAGAATGCATTGACATAGGCTTAGTATGGGAGTTCCAAGCTCCTAGTCATCAGCTCCTGGTTTCTAAGAAAGTCCGAGTTGAAACGTGGAACAGTAATCTTGTCACCCCTTCTGTTATCGTAAGCGGTACAGGACTTGTTCATTAATTGTTTTTGCAATAACCCTTCTGCCACGGATGGGATACCATTAAAAAAATTTATGGGACTAAATCTAAAATTTAGCAAGAAGCAAAATATAAAAATACAGAAACCCTTCATTTGCATCAATCATTTGCATCAAATTTCCCAAAAATATGATTTACTACCTATAGCTTTTCAATACGAATACTTTTATCTCGCAGCGAGAACGATAAGCAAGGGTTTCCAAAAGTTGGAGGTGACACTGCAGGACACTCGACGAATTGGACATCAGTTTTGCATAACAAGCATGATGATGGTTCTACAATACCGAAACGATATTGTTTTGCATTTGTAAAAACAATACGATTTACAATTTTGTATGCGATTTCTCTTAGCAAGTTTGGATTTTAATGTTACGCGAAACGACAGCGAAAAAACATTTTTCCAGTCAATAACAGTATCATTGTGGATCGCGTACAGCTAACATTTTTTTTTCAGCAGTAGTTCCGTTTTGCAAAGTCGGACTTGGAGGCGGGGGGAAAGGGGGTGGGGGGGGTGCCTAGGGTGGTGATCTTCTTGTCTGAAAAAAAATTGCTCAAATGTGTACTGAAATATTCAAACCTTGCATGCTCTATGTTCTCCATTGATAAGTGTACTCAAACTTGTTAAAATCATAAGGTTAAAAAAACATATATTTTTTCTTTCGTGCGGCTGTCCCAAAGTATTTTTGTAATCTTCATAAAATACATAAATTCAGCAACTTCGAGCGATCAGCCGATTGGTAGCAAAGGCATTGATTTTTTTCAAGATGGGACGTGTGGTCAATAAAAAAAATTTAAAAAAATCCCAAGCGCTTTTGCCGAATCGTAAGCGATTTGTTCAAAACTGGTGCGCTGCATCCTCCCCTCTCCCCCGGCCCGTACGCCTATGGTGTTTTGTCTTCCCTCCACGAAAAGTTGATAGCGTTGTTCTGGCCTGATCCGAGCCACACCTACAATTACAGAATTTAGAGGCCCCATTGCCAATTTTCACATATTTTAGGCACGCAACGGGATCACGCTGCAGCTGTGGGATAGCCCTTTCAGCATTTAGATCGTTAAATGATATTTCCCAGCTTCTTGGAACTATTCAACATTTTGAAATGTTTGCATGTTTGCACAGAACATCCTTGGCGAAAGCTCAACTCAGCTCCAGTGTGTTTTGGCGCCAAAGATAGCCAGTTTGGCCAGTTTCAAGTGGAATTTGGCGGCTCAATCAAGGCTGTCAAATTGTTTCATCTCTATGGACTAGTGACCTGTGGAACGGGTTGGTTGAAATGGGGATGTCTAGGAAATAGGGAGCGCTTAAACATTCTTGTAACAAACGCATCCAACTCAGTTCTCCTGCCGATGGGGAACACTCACAGCAATTACAAACTTCCCGGGTATCATTCAAATTCCACTGAGCTTGTGTTCAGTGACTTCCCAAGTCCACTTCAACTGTCTTCAGGACAAGAGCTGCGTCTATGGTTCACAACGGACTATAACAATTACCAGGAATCTGATAACGGAGGGACAACTTGCGCTTATGTGTTTGCTAAGTATTTGTAATGTAAGCCGCCGCAGCTTTCGTGTAGACTAGCATCGATATCAAGCGTATAAAACGAAAAACTAGAAAAAAAATATATAATAATAATAATAATAATAATAATAACAGTACTAATAATAATAATAATAATAATAATAATAATAATAACAATAAGTAATAATAATAAAAAAAATTAGAAAAAAAATGAACAATATTTAACTAAGAAGTTATGAATGCAATTTTTTTTTTCTTGCAATTACGTATGGAAGCCTTAAAAATTCCAGCCTTCAACGGTGTTTGAAACCGTGACCTCGTGATACCGGTGCGACGTTCATAACTGCGAGGATCATAGCTTATTTCATTTCACATCCGCAGCTCAGTATACATATATATAATGACATATGATATATTTCATATATCATTCGAAGATACAATATATGTTAGACAGTTCCATTCTTAACCGTATCAGGCATGCTTTTAAGAGATCAACTTCTATAAAGCCGTCAGTTGGCTGCTTCCTGAGGGTGGTTTCTTAATAGAGGTTTGACTGTAATTTGTAATGACTGTCGTAATATGTTGTAGAGCTTGTCATTATTTGTAATAAAAAAACTCGTAATTACCTCAGAACTTATTAAAAACACTTTGGAACTATTTAATACCGGAGCTCTATTGAATAACTACACCCTCTTTCATGTCGCTTTTGTTTATAACTTGTCCTTGCGAAGTATAGTGATAGGTGTCTCCCTGTATTATTATATAAGTTTTTACGTGATTTCAAGCTACCCTATGTCAAGGATCAAGCATACTGGCTTCTTCCTCCGATCATTGTAAAGGCTTGATCCACAATGGCGTGGTTGGAGGTAAAAGTTTAGCATGAATTTGGATTGAGTCATCTCTGCCTGCAGCATTGAATATACCTGGTCTTACCTCGGTATAAAGTCTGATTTGCATGTTACCGAGGTTGTTCCAAAGGTGAGAACATCATATCAAGATAATAAAAATTGATCTCATTTATCCAAGATTGATAATTTGGAGAAATGAAATCTAAGATGTTTAGTACATCATGCCATAGCCAATATGCATCTTCACAATGTTCGAACAGGTTTTCCAAAACAGCGTCTAAGCATGATGGGCTGCGAATACCATCGCAGGTAAGAGGTTTAACTTTTTTTTTCTAAGGTCGTAATATAACGTAAAATTAAAATGTGAAAAAAAAAAGAAAAAAGAAAGAAATTCACGATGCACTATTGCTGCAAAAAAGTATACGACATATGACACATTTCTTGTTGGTGTTTTCAGTTTAATCAGCCGTGTTTTGTCAAGGCCCATTAATTAAAAAAATGTCTCTTTTTTGTTTTTGTTTGTTTGTTTGTTTCTATGTGGTTCAAATGGGCTATTAAATGATGCAGCTAAAATCTATATGGTTTCGCTCTTCTCGATAACATTTACAAATCTTTTCTTGCTGATCGTTTGGTGCCTTGTTACATTTGTGACAAAAATCGATCTAAGCTGTAAATGAATAGTTTGAAAGCGGTTTAGCACTGGAGCTTCATAGCGTAGCCACAACAGTAGGAATATTAAGAAAGCACGACATCAACGACAAAGACAACGTCACAAATCAGAACCATGATTGGTTAAATGAAAAAAAAGAGCACACACAAAAGAATCCTGCTGCGCGTGCTGCACGCTTTTTGCTGAAGTTTTTTGACTTGATTTGCGGTTCTGACGACAACACGACCCAAATCAGAACATCTTGTTTTTCATTCTCTGCCTCTGTACTGTGAAAACCGTTTCTTTCCACGTTTAGCCTTACAGATCCTAGAGAAAGGGTTTGTATTTTAAAAAGTTCACCCACATCCTCAACTAGAAAATTGGTAAATTAATAATGCTGTGCTTAGACTTGAACGGTTTACTGGATACCAGAGTTTATTACCTAGGTAAACATTTTCCGATACTTTGGCAAATGCCGCACAAGAGAAAAGAAATTTGACCATGGTAAAACTTGCAATTACGGTGTGATCAGGCATGCTTACAGTTGGTAACCAAGGTCAAGATGAGAGATATCTGTACAATTTTTGCCAGATTTCATGATTTCGTCTCTTTGTGTCAGTTGCTTCAAATGCAAATGTCCTTTTAAAATCAAAGGACTGTGTAAAATTGGTGTTTATTACCTTATTGGGATCCAAATTGACCCGAGCAAGGCAAGAGGAAAGTTCAAGGGCACTAAGTGAGGTACTAAACAATGCACTGTATTATACATAGGATGCTAACACGTAAAAAGCCTATTCCATGTAGGAATGCTTTGTTCACATCAGACTCCTTTTGTTTCCCATAAGTAATGGTTGCAAAAGGTAGAATGGAATATTACAATTCAAAAGAAACTAGAAGAGCAGTCAGATAAATCTGAATTAGAAGTTTCCGACAGTTGCGATACAGAAAGTGACCATTTGTCAGAGCCTTCAGACCAAGTGATACTGAGTCAGCTCCTACATTAGCATACGGCAGGAATGCAGCATCCCAGGCTGTCACTCTTTCTGAACCTCCAAATGAGCCTAGAAAAGATCGTACTACAGGTCGAAATCGTGCCCAAGCTAGAGAACGAGGGCAGCCAGTTAAGGTTGCTGGGGGAGAGGAAGGTATCACTCAGGATGCACTTACTGCCAAAAATGGACCGGAATTGTTTGGCGGACTACCCCACAAAATGGAGGTCGACGTCGCATGCAAGACATAATAAGGACACCTCCAGGAATAACAAATGCTTCTAAATGCAACTCAGTCGAGGAAGCTTTTGGATTTTTTAACACCCCAACGACGGTTGATCTCATTGTTATAGAAACTAATCGTTAGGCTAGACGCAAGTTCAGACACTGGAATGAAGATAACCCTGAGAATCAAAGAGATTGGCAAGAAGTTGACTCGACTGTGAAGAAGGCCTTTGTTGGGCTTTGTATTTTGCTGGGTTGCACAAGTCAGATCATGAATCTGTGTTCTCGTTACGGTCAGAGAATGAAGGGAGACCATTGTTCACTGCAACCATGTCTAGGAATAGATTTAGAAGTATTATCAAGTTCTTAAGGTTTGATAATCGTGCAACTCGGCAAGAAAGACAAGCTGATGACAAACTCGCACCATGAAGGGACTTTTGAAATCTATTTCAAGCACAACTTCTAAAGTTCTACATTCCTCTAGATCTTTGTGCAGATGAGCAACTTGTGGCTTTCAAAGGCAGATGTGGTTTCCGCCAGTTTATTCCATCTAAGCCAGTAACTATGTTATTGCAATTTGGTGGTGCTGTTATTCACACACCTGTTACCCATTGAAAGGTAATGTTTATCTGGGAAAGCAACCTGGCCAGCAGAGAGAAGTTGGGCAGGGAGCTCGTGTTGATAAACAGCTTGTAGAGCCATGGCGCAGAAGTGGAAGAAATGGCACAGCGCAGACAATTTTTTTTTCACTTCTATCCCTCTTGCAGAAGATCTTCTGAAGGATGGCTTGACTTTTGTGGGCACAATTCGTTCCAACAAGCTACACACTCAACATATTCAATGGAAGCTAACAGTACAGTACCCGACAGATTAAGAGTTCTCTGTTTAATTAGTTTCAGTGACCAGCTCACGTTGGTTTCATATGGACCATAGGAGAAGTAGGCTTTGTTGACAATGCACTTTTATTTCGCAATCAGGACAAAAAGTGTTTCCAAAAGTTAGAAATGACAAGGCAGGACAAAAACAGATACTCGACGGATTCGACCGCACTTCTGCTGAAAGAACGAAATGGTGACTGTTCAATACCAATGTTTCCTAGTTGTGAAAACAATACGATTTGCAATCTTGCATTTGAATTCTCTAAGTCTGGATTCCAAGGTTACCCGAAACGATAGCGAATAAACACAGTACCAGTCAATAACAGTGAATCGGCAACA
>BLAZ01001302.1:506497-508997 GCA_014633955.1 Acropora tenuis
GTTGTTAGCCTCCTGTATCTTCTATGATAAGTTCTCTTAACATGCACTGAGTGAAGAGTGTCCCTTGACCATTTTTGGAAGGCGACTACTGTAGGTACGGCTATGACCAAAGGGAAAACACCGGTTCCCGTCTGTTCATAGAAGTTAAGCCCTGTTGGACGGGGTTGATATCTGGTTGGGTGACCATCTAGATAAAGTACTCTGTGCTGTACTCCTTGGGAAGTCAGGCTGGCGTAGTGGACATCAATCACGCCTTCCACCACTACTACAATTGTTGTATGTGGATTGAGTCTCAGTTGATCTCAACCTGACTTCGAGGGTTTCCTCCGGGCACTCCGGTTTCCTCTCTCCTCAAAATTGACTCCTAGTTTATTCCAATTCGATCGGATGCAGGCCCTCTCTGAAAACCACTCTCGAGTGAGTGGAGCTTCCTGCGTAAATATCATTAATATAGAACTCTCACCAACATGTAAACATGTTCATAACCCAGATGTTTCGATCATCAATGGAGTGCCGCCCATCAGCTTACTGTATTACTGATCTTAGAACGGCTTTTGCTCGTGTTGTTTTAAAATAGTGGCAATCCCACGTGCAGCTTACTTATTTCGGAAGTAAGGTTAGTTTCTAAAGAAACGGGTGCCTCGTTGGTACGTCACTTAACACCCACACAACCTTACAGTCAAAAACATCACCCTTAAAACCTTCAACATTCCACAAAACGACTCTGAGACCACTGAGCCAAATAATTTCACTTCCACCACTCGTATTTTGCAACGCGCCAAAAGATAAGCAATTTTCTAGCCAAAAGCGCGCTAAAATCCGACAGGCATTCGGCAACCCTCAAGTGCACACGCTCGCGATGCAAAACTTGTCCTTTTATCCAAAAAGCAAACAAGATCACTCTGGACCAAAACAATCCATCAACATCAATGGTCGATTTACATGCATCTCTACTAATACCACTGACCTACTGTGTAACCTGCAGTGTGGGCAAAAAGTTCTGCATAGGAAAAATAGTGAGAAAATCTGCACACCGCTTTCGCGAACGTCTTAGTGATGTTGAAAAAAACGACAAAGATGCTTCTAAGCCAGTTTCGCGCAATTTCAACCCTCCCAACCACTCTACCAAAAGCTGACAATCTGCGATCTTTCCGTACAACAAGGAAACACAGAAAGCCGTAAAAACCTCAAACAATAATTTATCTTTCAACTCGGCAATCTTAACCCTCACGGAATCAGTGAAGCCAGTCCACCAATTAGTGAATCAGTCCGCCAATGGCATAGCCCATCCACCCCTTGATTAACATACACGATCTGCAATCCTTCTATTCGTCAGCTTCGCTATCTATTCACGGTGGAAAATTTCTCCTTTAAACTTGTTTGTTACCAAATTTTACTTGCTTTGGAACCAATCAGGAGCGTTGAGGTCATCAGGCATAATCTGATTGGCCATTATTTGGCGGGAGCTATATTTTAAATGTAAACTGAAAGGAAGCAAGGCCATATTAGAGAACTTCGAGACATCTGGGTTATGGACTTCAGAGCAACTCTGTTTGTCTCTTATGTCGGTTGTGTTTAAACTTGCTTATGTTCACACTTAGTCTGCTTTTTGTCGTTCCTCTTTCTTTCAGAAGAAGTGAAAAGTCCAGCATTGATGTTATTGCAAGACAAAGCGGAGTTGCAAGGAATGAAAATACGACTAAAAGTGAAAGTTCGATCTCATCTAGGCAGGCTGTTGACCCTGTTTGAGGAATACGCTGATAGTGGAGATGGCAACAGGCACCTTATTCAAAATATTGTGTGATATGTACATTTGTCGAAATTGAAAACGCAAAGCAACCAAACGTATTGAAATTCGTTAATTGATATTTATCGATTCTGAATCGCCCAATCCTGTGGTGCGCTCATGGATAATTTGGAAACTTCGGTAATATTGTATATTTGACGAATTCGAGGTGATTTTCCAACAATCCATCAATTCATCTGTTATTCCCTTGTCCCGACTTGCTACAATTCGCAGTCTGACATTTGTACTTATGTACTCTGCAACCATATTAGATTGGATTTATGAAAGAAAAAAAGGCTTCATAAACTCGTATTATAAGAGATATGAGACCATTTGGAAAACTGGTGATAATGACCCCGGCTTTTTTGACATTTTGAAAAGGGTGTTGTAAAGCAAAATGGGAAATTTGTCGATTTTGGAGGTGAACTTCAAAGTTCCAAAAAACAAGAAAAGCAAAACTGATCTCGACCTAATTTGGTTTATGGGCTCAAGAACCCTCTTAGATTGTTTTCATTCAAGTGGCTTTAAGTAACATATCATGAGGGAAATGAGAACATGAACAAAGGAGGTGACA
The DNA here is from genome assembly GCA_014633955.1 of Acropora tenuis. Lineage (NCBI taxonomy): Eukaryota > Metazoa > Cnidaria > Anthozoa > Scleractinia > Acroporidae > Acropora > Acropora tenuis. Next base: position 508,858 of record BLAZ01001302.1, read on the forward strand.
AAAAATGGCTGGCTTTGGGATGAACTTTTAACTGCCGGAGAAAAAAAGTAACAACAACAACAAAACGAATCATGGCCGGATGATGATCAAAAAAGCCATTTCGTTTTCGTCTCGTTCCTTGTTATTTAACAAAGCGCTAG
>BLAZ01001302.1:513997-516497 GCA_014633955.1 Acropora tenuis
TGCTTTCACATTTATAAAAAAAAAAAGCTGTTATTAAAACAAGAGAAAACAAAACAGCTCCTTATCTTTGTGTTAAGATAAGTGTTTTGTAATTATTCCATGATGATCACTTTGTAAGAAATAAGGGAAGTGTTCTCTCACTTGATTGGAACGAACCGTGTTTACATAGATGCATAGAGAGAAAGACTTTCTGTTGTGGGCTTGCTTTGTCGTCAGAGCTATGAAAATAACACGTCATGTTTGGCAAAATACTTCAAATAATTGCACCAAAGCGTGCCGCACCGCAGCACGATTATTTTTCCTCATTCAAGCATTGAGATCATCGTCTGCTAGCGTCATCGTTGCCGTTGCCATATCCCTTAAACTCCCTATTGAAGCTGAGCGAAACGTTGTCAGCGATTTTAACTGTCAGAGCATACTACCAACTATGGTCAGAGGAAAAGCAATATTATTATCACTTTGACGGGCATTGGGGCTCATTTTGCGGGCTAAAATGCAGAATTTGGCGGGCTAAAATGTATTTTAGTCCGCTGAAATAAACCAATAAAAAATAAGAATCAAACAATTGTACGATCTAAGCAGCCAATCAAAATCGAGAAGCCATTTCAAAGTTTGTTGACGTTTTCTCACAGCGCTGGTGAAAAAAAATATTCTTCAGCGGGTTTTGTTGTCATTATTTTCAGTTTTTATTTTCTCAATGATGCCCTCCAAAGTGATATTAATAGTAATAGAGCCTAGCGGCTCAGGCTAAAATGAGTCCGAGAAGGGCCCAAAACATATTTATGCCCAAGAACATAAACTGTCTGAGTCGGGCCCAAAACATATTTATGCCCGCGAACATAAACTCTATTGTTATATTACTTCTTGCCAGTTTATCATCAACTTAATTGATAAACAGTGATAAACACTACACAAACAAGACGACTAAAGAACCTTACTGATCTCGGATGCCATCTGTTACACAATAGTGTGATGTCAGTTGCAACTGAAAGCTCTTTTAGCTGGCTGCCCTTTTAGCTCGAGGCGAAATCAATTCTTTGCTCCCACGCTGCGCGGTTCATGTGCCAAAGTCGAAGATAGTTAATAACGAATTCAATTAATTCACAATAATGCCTCTAAAGTTACGCCTTTAGTTTGCACAAACAGCTCGACTCACAGCTCACTTTACTCAATCAATGGATAATTAACTCTAATCTTTGAAGGAGACAGTAATTTCTCTGTCATTCATAATGCAAGTTGATGATTGTCAAAAATTCAACGTTGCAATCAAACGGGACTTGCGGCACAATGATAAATTTGATGAATTACTAAATGTTCAAACTTTGGAAAAGCAAACCGAACAAAAAGTTAACACGATATTATCGTTATCAATCACGGTCTTAATACTTCGCTCTGAAGAAGACTTTTCCCTCAACGTCAGCCTCGTTATATTATCACAGTGGAAATTTAACCCTTGGCAACCTCTTTGATATCAAATCTTCCATGATCTTAATAACATAACGCTTTATTCGGCTATAGGTTTTCTAAATTTTTCTAAATTTTAAAGTTGTTGCCAAATGAAAGTTTTGCCCGAAGTGAAAATAATAGTAATCTGGAGTTGAAAAGTGTGAAGATCTCATGAAAGCACAGTTATACCCAGGATTACACCCTATTAGATGCATGAAGGCTTTCAGTAAGCGTCACAAAGCGTCCCTTAATGCTCTTGTTCTGGCAAGAAATAAGGACAATAAAAAGGTCAAAGTCTTAGATGTTGGTCCAAATAAAGTTCATAAAGACTTAGATATAAAGGACCCTTTGTGACGCTTATCAGAATTGAACATGCATATATTTAAGCGTATTTCTGAACATAAGTGCAACGTAAAGGAAAGAAAACAAACGAGATGCTCCGGCACTGGATAAAATAAGAAGTTTCGTCAGTTTAATAAGTGACCAACCTCAGGGTAGAATCAATTCTCCATGCAAATCGAGAATGAATTCCTGCACTGTGCGGAAGTCGCTTTTTGCGATTCAGGTTTGGCATACTTTTAGTCACAGGGAGAGTGTTTCTCGCAAGTCCCGAGATCTTTTCGGGCCCGAAATGCCAGTTGTAAAATTGCAATTCACTTGTCTTTTAAAAGCTGATCTTTTAACATGTTTTTAATGTGAGAAAAACCAAGAGGAATGCGAAGTTTGATGGCTTAAAAACTCGGCGTTGTGAAGATATAAAGGGAATTGTGGCATCCGAAATAGGACCGAAATGTTTCGGAACTCTTGAGAAATAGGCCCCTGCAGGATACAAAACAAACGAGCCATCGTGTGAAGTAAAATTAATTCAGACGGGAATTTGTTTTGATCAGTGCAAAAATCATTCACAATTCGGAGGAGAACAGTTGATTCTTTGAGACTGGATGGGCAATTTTACGGTCAGAAAACGCTTGGAAGAGTGCTTCAAGCTTTCCGAAGATTGGGGGGCGTGGGAGTGAGGGGGACTAAGAACAACCCTCACATCGATTCTGCGGTT
>BLAZ01001302.1:525838-530838 GCA_014633955.1 Acropora tenuis
TGAAAAGGAATCCACAAGTTCACTGTTGTTTAACATTTTCACCCAAAAGATTGATGGTTTCAGTACATATCAAGAATAGCAAATTATTTTATATATACTGAGATTTTCGCATCAAATTTTGCTATGTGAAAAAACGTTTCAGGTTTTACTTCGGCCAATCAGAGAGACGTGTTAATTGTTAGTAATTAAAACTTCTCAAGAGCTAGGATATATTTTTGAGGATGGCTGAATCACAGTATGTATAAAATAAACAAATTACAGCATGGAAAGCGCTTTGTACAGGATTTTCACGCTTGTTGGTGAAGTATCAGAAATCGAACGAGTGAGCTGCGCTCACTCGTTCGATTTCAGATACTTCACCAACTCATGTGAGAATCCTGTCACTTGTGCTTTCCATCAAGTTATCTGTATTGTTCTCACAAGGAACATAATTCAATTCACTGAGTATTAAATTTTAGTGTGGGGAACTGTGGCCACTGTGACACATTACATGCAATTACTAAATCCAAAGGCACAGAAAAATACAGTCAACCCATAAAGCTTCCAAGGAAGTTGCAGATTCTGAATAAAGGCTCAACACACAAACCATGAAAAAATAACAACAAACACCTGTCCTGCCTCCAATAGTCCTCAATGCTAATATATAAAACAACTGGCTTATGTTCATCAAATCCCTATGTGTGTATATCCATGACATTATCCTCGAATTCAGAGTCTTAGAGAATAATCATCAATAATCATCATGCAACATGGATATTGAATCAAAAAACAATTTGCGAAGTAAACAACAACAATTTGGAAAGTCTCATCTACCTCCTCTGTCTTCCCCAACTTAGCACGTAAGGATCATCCGTTCCTTCTTGAAAACAAGTATCATTAAATTTATTAAAATGGTTACGTTTGGAAACTTTGTTAACTCGACGATGAATTTAGAGCAACTTACTTGCTGTAAACCGAGAATATCATAAAAATTACCCTTGACTTCTTCCACAAGGTCAAATAATTCAAGATCAATTGCATCCCAGCTGTGAACAAAAGGAGATTTCGACAAAATCATGAAAAGCAAAATAATCCAATACTGCTTCGAACGAGCCGCCATTTTGAAAATCTTGTGCAACGCACCAGTTCCAAGCCCCTAATTGAAGGGAAGATCGAGAAGGACTGAGACGACTTCAAAGAGGTCAGCTTAGGTTAGCCAGTGTTTTTAGCAAGAAAATACTTTCTTCCTAAAAAAATTGAGCTGGCCTAAGCTGACTATAGCTTAGAACTAACGTCGAAGGTAGCCGTTACTTATCGATTTCTAAGAGGAATGCTCAATATTGTAAAGTTATTCGAGCAACCAAAATTGTTCGGTTTTTGAGCCCTTGCTTCGCATTTAAGGCAACATTTTAGCCCTATCCACTCAAAAATAACGTTAACATTTCACAGCCTTAAATCAAAAGTATGCGAATTGAGTGAAAAATCATCTACAAATGAGCACTCTGGGTCTGGTTTCCAGGAACAGTAGGTATCAAACCTCCGATTGACTATTGTGGTAAACAAGTCTTTAGTGAGCTCAGGGTATTCTGCAGTGATTTCCTGGAAAACTCCAGTATTCAAAGCCCACTCTTGCCTGTCATTGAAATGGCGTGACTGCTCATCTGCATATACATTTGATATTCCAAGAATATGGAGTGCAGAGACTCATATCTTCCGTGAATTTGACCATCCTCAAAGGTCTTTAGCAAATTGGTCTAACTCATGGGATTTAGAACCTCCATGTTATTTACACAGGAAACTGCAGTTGTGTTGTCTAACTGCAGCTGAATATGTATTTCCCTAGTATGATCTGCAAAGGATTGAAGGCCAAAGAATCTAGCAGGTAGATGTGCTTTAAAGCCTCAGATGGGGTCCCCCTCCCCCCAATATTTCTTCCATCAAATACTGCTTCCCATTTCCTTTTTGAAGCCCCTGCCTGTATAATCATTGAGGGTGTAGGGGAGGAGACATGCTTCCGGGCCGTGGGGCATATGTAATCCACCAAAGTAGTTCCTGAATTGGTGCCTCAGGCAATTCCATTGGCATACTGAAATCCCCAGCATTAGCTGCAGGTGCATTTGTTTTATCGAGTTTAAGTACCCTATCGTGGAGAGGTTCATATTCCTTTGCTGTGAACAATGAGATAATAAGGCCGATTATATGGCCCTGATTGTACAGTGCTGAAGAAACTGGCTTAAGTATCTTTGTAAAAGTCCTTGGAGCACTCGAGAGGCCATTAGGGAGGCAAGAATATTTATAAAGGCAACCCGAAATTCAAATTTCAAAAACTTTTGGTTGTCTTTCTGAATTCGCACTGTGTTATAGGCGTCCTTCAAATCCACAGATGCCGTATAACAACCTGGTTTTTTAACATTTTTTTTTTTTTAACCGTGTTAAGAGTATCCATCAATTTTAAAATGCTGGTCCTCCACTGAGATCATTCGTTAAAACTTTTCAGATTTATGGTCTCAGGAAATTTGCAGATATGAATTCACCAGGTTCATGATGGGAGCGTTGAATTTTTCCTTTGTCGTCTAGAAGGGTTTTAATTCCTTGTGGAACTATAAGCTTTTATTGAGTATTAACGCACCCGGCCTGTAACGTGCTTGAAAGGGCACAAATCCTTCTTCAGAGGGAATTTTTACACAAGTTATAAGTTTATATCACTTGTAATTTTACGCCATCTGGGCACAAACTCTCTCAGGTTGCCCGCGTTAAAGGTCGTAAGGTAAGGTAAAAACTCAACATTATCATTTGAGCGTACCTTAATGTTTACTGTTGGTTTGTGGTCCCCTCTTTCTTCCGAACCCGAGGAGGTTGGCCTTTGGATAAAAAATCGTTTCTCCCCTGATAGGGAGTATAGCTGTTTTTGCTGTGGTGTCCGTACATTTTTCTATCGCCAAGACTATTACTTCTATCCCGACTGTGACTAGCCTGTGAGACTGAGGGACGCCCTTTTTTTCAGTAGTGAGTCGCTTGACATTAGTGATGTCGCTAAGTGACGCATTAGTTACGTTCGCTCTGACGAAGGGCTAACGCTCGAAACGTCAGCTTTCTAAATCTTTCACGGTGGTAATTCAACCTTAATCAACTCGTTTGATAAAACCAAATTTTTGCTTTGATCTTTCCCACCGACGCAGCACCACAGTTTCGTTAGACATTAGAAATCCTTGACATTAGTGATGTCTTTTTCCAACTTGGAGAGGTATCCGAAGAGACGTCGACACTCGTATGTGTGGTCCACCGGTGAGCTACTGCATAATGCAGCTTAGTATTTATCCAAGTCATTCTTCAATGCTCGGCGTCGGGCAGTGTTAAAACGTGAAGACCTTGAAGTGTCAGCGCATTGATGTCAGTCATTAACTTGACCAAACCTTTGTAACCGACAATTGCGCATGCGCTCTTGGAGAAGAAATCAATTCAAGGTCCAAAACCATTATTCAAGTCATGTTGCGTTCCATACTTAACGTACTGGTGCTTGACGCAAAAGATAGACATTGGCAGAAAAAAACAAAAAAATACTGAAAAGCAGTCGGGGAAGGAAAAGCGAAGACTGTCCAGATCCTAATGAAACAGTCGGCAAAAACACAAACCATAAATTTCGTGACGTTGAATTTTGGCAATTTAATTGGATTAAATTACCTAGGAAAGTGAAGATACAGCAAAGGAGATTTACGTTCTCTTCTGCTTCACTGTCACTCATGACGAGAAATAGGGACAATAAAGCCTCCTCTAAACTCTCTTCTCCATAGAGGCAAATACATTAGCTCCAAACCTAACACACACACACAAAAAAAAAAACAACACAAAAGCTAAGCCCTAAATTAAGAAAAAGATAAGGTGGTTTCTACTTAGACTTTACTGATCACATGGGAGGGGGGGTGCAATTGTCTCTACTTCCTTATGACGGTTTTAATCTTTTTTGGTGGATTGCAAAGTAAAAGTAAAAAAGTATTTTTGCATCTACTCTCCCAAAGTGAAGTTGCAGAGCAAAAGATTTAAGATAATTTATTATAAATATTTTTTAACTAATCCACCCTTGATATTGAAAATGATTGTCTGGGTGACTGGAGTCCTGAGAAGGACTGTCACTGTTGGAGACTGTCGTTTCGACAATCCGTGCGGAAGCCATCTCTGCAGAGTCAAGTGTTTTCCAAGGTGCCGAAGAAAGTAGGAAATCCTAAAAAACATCAATGAAAACGTCATTTGAAAACAAAACCTGTGCAGTTCTGACTATTTTGCAATAATTCTATCTTGTTTTGAATTCTACAATAGGGACCTTTATATTCTAGGACGACGACGAGAACAATTTCGAGATTTTAGCGAAAATACTTAGAAAATTTATTAACCTTACTCTTTGTTAGCAGTATCAGTTTCTCAGTTATTCTTATTGCTGGTAACTGAGCCTTTTTCTGATCGAAAAATTCCAATCTTGACTTGTTTTGACACGACAATATTTTTGCAGAATCTCGTACTAAATCACGCTTTTCCTGCCAAAATAACGCTGGTTTGCACGCGCTCAATATTGTTATAAGAGAAAATCTGGTACTGTTCTCGTAGTCGTTCTCGTCCTAGAATCTAAAGCTCTCTAGTGTAGGCCATTTATGCAACAATTAAACCGCAAAGAGCGAGCACCGTTGAACTAAGTACAGAGAATTTAACGACTGATTCGCTATTTTGCGCTCTCTCTGTCACAAACGGTGGTAATTTCACGGTGTTGTTTTGCAGAGGACGACATGGGATTGTTCTTACTAATTGCGTGCCGCACGTGCAGCACGCTTATTTTTCACCACTGGACAAAATCAATTTTTTTTTATTTCTGACAAAGTCATGTCGTTGCCGTTGTAGATGCCAAAACTCCCTAATATCGAGAGGATCAGGTTGCCATCAAAATTGCAAATGAACGGGCAATTCATGCATTTTTTGTTTAACGGTGCAAGGCAAGTGCGTGCTGCACGTGCAGTACGATTGTTTGTTTGTTT
>BLAZ01001302.1:560838-563338 GCA_014633955.1 Acropora tenuis
AGCACCCTCAATTCTTATGGAACGAATGAGAGCTTCTCATTCAAATTTTCTATTCACATTTTATACCACAATGTTAGCTCACCTTCTCATAAACCACACAAAATCTGCCTGATTCTCTTTTTTTTTTTCAAAAACAAAAATATATAACAATTAATGATAAGAATAGAACTAAACTGGCTGTTGTTGTTGTAACCTTCAAAACTCTCTGTTCGCCTTGACGAAGGGCTAACAACAGCTTTGAAATCTTTTTAAGTTATACAGCTTAACCCTTAGAGCTGCTTCGGATATTCCATTTTTTTTCGTGTTTCATCACCAACCTAGTTACTTAGAAGCTAAATTCTTCATACTTCTGTTCCATTGTCAATCATTACACGGTCCGAACAAAACCAAGACAAGCCAAAGCGGCTAAAGTAGTGCAGCACTTCTCCTGAGTTGTGGGAAATTTATGCTGCACCAACTTAATGAACACTGTCCGTTCAAGGGGATTTTTTTCAGCTGCAGTCTCATTTCAAACAGCCATCACCTACCCCTCGCTGTCATTTTCTCTCCAACGTGGGTGGCACTCATATAAACCGAAAGAAAACCCGATGTATCATTGCAGGCGGCTAAAAAAAAATAGGTACTAGAAACCTACCTAATGAGATAAACCCCCATAGAGGCTTACATATAAAAAGAAAATATACATATATATTTTTTCTTTCTTTCTTTTTTTTCTTTTTTCTTTGAAGAACAATTAAGATCTGAGCCAAACCAGACCAATATTGGTATGGTAAAATTGAGCAAGCCGAACTGAATAATCATGCCTTTTTTGGGATCATCCTCTGTCTAAAAATCTGTCCAACGCACGGATGACGTCAAACAAAGAAAACAACAGATCCAAGATAAGATTAAAAATAACCCAGCACGAGCTAACGAAACAAAGACAAAATATCGAAGGTTTTTACAACACGGTAAACCCCTCTTTTACTACGTGTCTGCACGCTATAATTACAACAAAATGGAGATCCTGTCTGTGAATAGCGGCTTATATAATCTTGTTGTAACTGAATGGAGTGCAAAATGGAAAGATTTGGGAGTAACTGCTGAATACCCCTCCACTATTGTTTGAATTTAGCGGCTTTCTTTCAAGAACGAGTCACAATACAATAGAAACTATTGTTATGCAAATCAGTGGAGGGGTATTCCGCAGTTTGAGCTCGTATTGTGAGGCTCTTTCGAATGCCCGTGTAAAAATAGGGTAGATGATACCATGATACAATTTACCCAATCAGTTCGATTCGAATAATTAACAAATGAAAGGTTAGAAACTTTGGTGCTGCGTCACGCTAAAATTTCGCATCAAACAAGTTGACAAGGTCAAATTTCCACTATAAAAGAGGTAAAAAAAGCTGGCGTTTCAAACGTTAGCCCTTCCCCAGGGCATATCATGGAATAATATGGCTGGCTCACTTGTAAACGCTCGAACCATATTTTTGGCATTTTTTCACGTGTGTCCTTCATTAACTTTGCAGAAGTCCATGTTCAGAAGTCTCAAAAGGATATACGACAGTTTCTGGTATTCATTAACTATTTTTAGAGCGGTCCGTGCTTCTTTTGCTAAATGCCAAAACAAGATAGAGGGCGTGATTTTCCGGTGGTTGCTACAATAGGTTTCTAGAATTTACATTATTCCGTAAAAGTTCAAAGCCAAATGAGAGAGATCGAGGTTTCCCTTGACTGCTAGAAGGATCTCGGGATATCTAAGAGACCCGAGAGACGTGGAGCAGTTTCCACAAGTGACACAAGTACCTCTCCAACGAAACTCAACTTTACCACCATTATTTGTTTAAATGATCGTTAACAAACTGATAGCACGAATTTATCTAAGTAAAACCGTTGCTTGGATAAATTCGTGCTTTCCAAGCAAAGCCTTTGTGGTGACCTGTGATCTCATCGGATGAGTGTACAAGTGCTATTTGAAACAGTACTGGAATCTTGCAAGGAGAGCAGGGAGATCCCACATGAGATTCATCTATCAAAAAACGAGGTACGAAAAAACATCAGGAGATCGGCATCAAGCCAAATTCACGAAGCCGCCTGCCCGCAATTGAGGAAACTCACAGTGGGAGATCTATCGTAGGAAATTACTCCCAGCTCAAGCGAAATGAAGAATAGAACACATCTGCGAATGAGGCCGTCATAACGACATGGTAAGCTAACCAGTCAAAACTATGAAAAGAGACGATTGTCATCTACGCGGAGGTCAGATAACTTTGGGATCACCTAAAACACCTCCTGGTCACGAATTAAGTCAGTTTCAAGTCAACAGTACCGAACGATCTATAGTTGTTTGATTACTTTGTTCACTAACAGCATTGTTGCAGTAATTGCCATATCGGGAAACTATACGCCATAGTTGAAACATATGCTGCAGGTTTTAAAAGTCAGGGGTCTTCATTAAGTGCCAATGAATCTTTCTCCGATCAATCGATTGCTTTTGAACAGTTCACAGTTTGATGCG
>BLAZ01001302.1:613499-615999 GCA_014633955.1 Acropora tenuis
CATTTGAAACAAATCATCTCATCCATTGATTCATTCATCATGGGAACATTATTTTAAACCCACAGATGACCACCTCCCACTATCTGTGACTTCATAGCTCAGTTGGTTAGAGCGTCCCACCACCATTACAAGGCCACAGGTTCAAACCCACCTTGAAGCCTTGAATTTTTCAGGCTTCTCTATGCAATTTGCTACAATTGCGTCCATAACTGTGAGGGCCATAGCTTCACTACAGCAGCTTACCTACCCTGTAATAGCAAATTCTTACCTGTGATTAAATTGTGAAGGTTGCAGTAATTTGTACCATCATCCAAAATAGCATACCAGGTTTCAGAGGTAGAGAATCCCTGACAACAATAATTATTATTGAACAATTCATTGCTCGATCTACATGCCCCAAAAATTCAAGCTGATGAACGGGGGAAATCAGGACTCAACATTAAAATAAATTGGAGGTCACACTTAAGCAACTAGCCAACATGATGTTTTTGTCCCCTTTATAGACATTTTCACCATATACAAAGCCAAGGACAGGTACATTTGGAACTTGTGGTTTGCAAATTTTCTGCCACTTACTTATTACAGTACCATTCAAAAGTAAGTTGACAGTCTAGCTGTTGCGAGTCTCGATTCTCGACTCGATTCCAGATTCATGCGAGGATGGAGAATCGAGTGTCAACTTACTTTTGAACAGTACTGTACTATTGCTATCATTATTTTTTTTATTAGTAAAGTACACTGCTTCTAATGAATCCAAAATGATTCCAACATTTATTACAAACATTCAACAAAAGTTAATGCCAGCCACCAAGCATAGGAAATATGCATGGCATTCACTCCAACTTCATTAACCAACAGATACATAAGCCACAGATGAAAACAACTGTCTTGAATTCAAAGCATTGAGAAGGTATGCTATGTTAATTTTTACCTCAACATTGCAGAATTCACTTGCATTGCTCTTGAACGTAAAGGTCAAATCGTCCACATAATGGTGCTTTGGTGTTGTGTGTGTTGCCTTAATCTGATTGTCTGTTACCTCCTCCAGCTACAAATAACATTTTACACCAAGTCATCAGGAAAGAAAACAAAATTAATCTAAACACAAATTTTCTAGAGTCATTGTTCATCATCTCTCTGAGTTAAAATATGTACTCGTTAGAAAATAAACATTCTTAAATTCAACAGACAAAGCCACACATGTTCATAGGTTCACAGATAACTCACTAATATTATTCCACTAGTGTACTACCAACAAAACCTATTAAGTTATATTCCTTAGAAGATAGTGATAATGTATCGAAGGGCTACATACTTTAATAATTGCTATTCACCCAACTGAGGCCAGGAAAAGACATTAGGCTGATTTAGCAACAGGGCAGAGATGTCGAATGATGATAAGAGGCAGTGGTTGGCATTGTTACTGCACATGCCATTCCTCAAGTGGTGCTCATGTTCTATAGCTAAATCAGCCTAACAACAATGGCACTACAACCTGCAGTTTGATCTACAAGGTTTTTTTTCTTTTTCGCGTAATAGGTTTCTTGAGTGATCCAAGTCCCCATCTTTGAATGAAAAACATCTTTACATACATTTTGTCAAGGTTAATATTTTACCTTAAACACTTGTGTATAAGCCACAGTTCTAGATTAGTTGTACCCATTATTTTGACAATCAATGTCAAGAAAAAAAATCTTTGAGAACTTGAGTTGAACTTTGTTCAATCTCAAAAACTAATTATAAGTTTGAGAACATTTAGATTCCATCGTTATTAAATAAATTTATACAATAATTCTAGCCAGATACAAACTTGAGGAGCAATAGAACTTACATAGTACTTAACCAAGCAAACAATTCTTTTAAAAACATGCAATTTGACACAAAACCTACAGTATATCAGACCAACTAGTCATGTTCTAAAGGAACATTTCTTTTGTATTTTGTCTGTGCCAATGAGGCTAGTCGGTCTAATTAGCGCAAAGACAATAGAATATCTTTTTCAGGCCACCATTTATGCAATCGGCCTGTAAAGTGCACTAAAGTGAAACAAAATTATATTCCAGACAATGCACTGAGCACATAATGATCAGTGATGCTCATAAGTGCAAGTTTAACGAACTCTTGCATGTTGGACAGGAGAGCACTGATAAGGGGACACTTTTTGATGCTCACTGGAGTTCGCATGCACCTGATTGAGTGAATTTCTGGACCAATCTTGAAAAGAACTCATAACCCACCAATTGCCATACACAAAAGACATTTTTTTATATGCATTCACAATTGTAACAGTCTGAGAATAAATTATGTGAGAGTAATCTGTGCATGAAAACAACTGATTTGACATTAGCTACAGTAGTTGTTTGACATACCATGTACAAGCATTTTTCGCCACCATCTTTGCAGTTATCAGCTGATGTCCATTTCTTAATTTGCATGATGATGGCATCCTCAACTACAGTGCAGTTAACTCCCCAAGTCCTGTTCGAGGTCACAAAGCAAG
>BLAZ01001302.1:620999-623499 GCA_014633955.1 Acropora tenuis
ACACATTTTAAATATTAAAGCTTATCTATTTTACTGTTGTAAGTAACAGTCATTTTCTTCTCCAAAACATGAATTATTGATTTACGCTAGTTTTGCATGACCACTTTTTCTGGTTTCTGCTTGGACTTTTTTTTGCGTGTGTGGTCCAAAATTGCAATGAGTTATTTACGCATAGGTGCACATTATGCACAGGTAATTATAGTACGTAATTTGATTTGCATCAGAAGGAAATATTTTTAACCTTGTAATAGCGCCTTTTATGAAGTAAGAGGGCTCAGACATAGACGTTACTCAGGTCTTTCATAAATGAAGGTGACATAACAAATTGTGATTCAAGACCCACCTGGTTGCTTTGTGAACTACCTCAGACATCTCAGTTTGTATAATCTAAAATTTGGTTTGCATTAAGTTGCGTTGCTAAAAATACTATCAAATTTCAAATTTGATATTTTGCGTACAATTGTTTATACATTTGTGTAGAGTTTTTTTTTACCTTTTTAGTTATCTTTAAGTATACTGTAGTTAGCTATTTATTGGTGTTGATATACTGTCAATAATATTTATTGATTGTTGAGCAATAAATTATTTTACTATAGAGTGCGTCCTGATATATCTGTATGACGTTTTGTTTTGTTTGTTTGATGGATAAGAAGCACAGCCTTTACTTTTCTAGGTACTGGCACAGATCTCTGAATCCCAAGAAACTGATAGAAGTCAAGTTTTCTCACCTCAGTCGTAACATGACCATGCAGCGGACAATGAAGCTATACCGATTGCCTGAGGTAGATTTTCAACAATATTAGGGAATCACTATCCACAAAAAAAACTTTTTGTTGGACTGAGGACAAGTCATTGCATCTCATCATGCTGCACTAGTTAGCCTCTGTTCTCTTTTTTTTTTTCTTTTTTTTTTTTTTTTTATCAGCACAACAGGTAAAAGAGTTTTTCAAAATAGTAGAGCGAACCCTTGCAGGCATCATTGCTTATTATGTCTGCGCAGTATATTTTACGGAATAGACATTTGGTTCATTTTAGTCCACTTCAGTCAAATAGTTTGACCCTTACTTCTTTATGAACACGAGGATTGGAGTTTGATAAAACAAGTGTGCGTAATTTTTTTTCTTTCTTTTACCTCATGAATTTCCAACAATTCCAGGTCATTTAAGGATTTAATGTGGCAATAAGTGATGTAAGTGTAACTTTTACCAGTTGCCACCTGAAAAGGAGAATACTGTGTACAGATACATGATCGTCATAAGAAAATTGAATAATTCAATTTTCTTATGAAAATCAATAATATTATTGAGTCAGAAGGGTTGTGGTTCTATTCCTAATTTGACCTCACAGTTTGATTTGCATAACATTAGGTGACAAAGTAGTCACCATGTCCCTGTTGACTCACTTATGAAACAAGTGATGCTTAGATTTTCTCAAGTTTTGAAGCTTACATTATAAAAACCCAACATTTTGGTAAAGAAGGTGTAAAGGTCCAAGGGTGCATTTTCTGCAAAATAAATATCTTGGGGTTGCATAGCTGCTCTTAACTAATTGATCAAGTTTGGATCGACCCTAAGTGAACTTGTAAAGGACAGCAAGCAAATTTCTAACTTTTGGCTTCCATTAATTTTGATTTGCTTCCTAGGAACCAAAGACTCCCAGAATATATGTTTTGACATCAGACGACATGACTGCAGCCTATGAAAAGATGACTGAGGTGAGTTTAATTTCCTGTGAGACTGAGAAACTCTTGGTTTGGTTAAACATACATCTTATTCCAAAATGGTGGCGAATAGATTATTCTTTTGTTTGCATGTTAATTAGCCCTCTTAATAATTTATTGGCCACCATTTTGGAATAAGGTGTATGTTGTGTCTCATTGCTGATGCAGTTCCTATAAATAATTATGCTTTTTGTTGCCTGAAACAGTATTTTTAGTGTGGCCGTGGGATAAGAAATTCTTGGTTTGGTTGGTCTTGTTGGGTCTTACTACTGATTCATTTCCTTTTAGTTTTTGTTTCCCCTAAATAGTATTAATTTGAAGAAGTTTAGTCTGGATGCGGGAACAAGGAATTACTCTTGGTTTGACTGGACTTGTGGCTCTTTTCTGATTGGTCCCTATTTACCCTTTGTTTCCCCGTAAACATTATTTGAAGAAAGTTTAGTGTGGTAGTGGGAATAAGAAATGTTTAGACTTGTTGTGTCTGATTTCTGATCAGTAATAATTATTTGTTGTTGTTGTTGTTGTTTTTTTTGTTTGTCTCCCCTGAACAGTATTTGAATAAGTTTAGTCTGGCACCAGCATTTTCTGAGGTATGACGTTCTGTTCAAAAGTTCTTGTCTTGTGGGTACTCTATCATCCTTTGTTCAAATGAGTGGGATTGGCATAGTAGTGAAAACGTTTGATTTTCACCAGTGTGGCCTGGGTTCGAGTCGGACCTCTACTGTATGCCATAAATTTTGCGAGTTAAGTTTGTTGGTTCTCTCCTTTGTTCCGAGAGGT
>BLAZ01001302.1:758483-763876 GCA_014633955.1 Acropora tenuis
ACATTGACTCGCGCAGCGTGGTGTGGTCTCTGATATACAACGGCAAATTAGCAAAACAGAATACGAGATTAGTAGCAATTGTAAGTATCTTCCGGGGGTGAGCAGGTATCACATGTGTTGGTCACATCTGGCTCAGACAACGAAAAACTAGTATGATGTGAAGGTTACGTAAGCTTCTCATAAATGAGCTGAATGGGCATGCCCTAACCCCAAACCCTCAGGCCAACTTCCCTAGTTTTGAAAAATAAAGTAATGCAAATAACAATTTGGCGAAGTAAAAGTACGTAAAAGGTGTTGTGACATTAAACTGCAACAGAGATCCCAGAGCTGAACAATGTGGGTTTTAAACTAAATTCTACCACATGAACTCAAAATGCCTCTTTAATATACAATGTTTTAAGAATAACATTCATAATCATTCTTTAGGTGGTTTTGGCTTCTTAGACAAACAGCTTAAAAATTCACAATTAAACAAAGAGAATTATTTAGCCGGAATTTAAATCTCCAATTCCTACTTAAAAAAATATTTAGTCCAATATTTAACATTCTGTTTTCGTGTGGGATAAAGTGATTTTTAAGTACACTCCAGTGAAACCTTGGTATTGTTTTAGTTGCAGTTCTCCTTGGGTTGTTCAAGGTCGTGCAAAGAGTCACTGGCCGATTAGAACTGGGAACCTTTCAGTTTGCTACTTACAAGAAACACAAAAGCTGCCATTGGTATGCCGTGAAATAAAGTGTGCGGTCACTATACTTACTGTATCGAAGGTTTGCCCGTCATAAATAGCGGATGTTTAGAGGGACAATACCGGCGACCCCGTTTTAGCCAGGAATGAGGAAACTAAATTTAATCAAAGCTGATGCGGCAAATTCCAGCGATTAAATGATATGGTCAAATTGCCATGGAAATCGAAACAAGGAACTGGTGTCAAAAGCATTTCTATATGTTTCCAATTCGAAATGGCTGTTACAATATTTCCACTTTGTCGCTTGAAAACTCGAAGAAAATACTCGGAAAGATGGTTTTAGCAGACAGATGTAAACTCATTCTGGAATGGATGAATGAGCTTACTCGAACATTCGCGTCAAATGGTCGAACGATAATATGATGTAAATCAATTTCAAGATTTCGGTTTGTTTCTCAGAACTTAATTGTCCGTTGTCTTGACTTCAAGATGATATATTTACATAGGTTGGTGGTTAATATTGAGAATGGAGTTTCAATTGAAAATCGACAAACAGTCTAGACAAAAAAAAAACAGAAGGCAAGATCAAACAGCAATCGATCTTAAACACAGATTGCACTGTGGATGTGTTTCAACGTACGGAGCACCATGCTGTGTTCATCAGGCGAAAGGGCAAGCAAAGAAAATATATATACTTATCGTGTGCCATGCTTTTTTAGATCCCTAAGATGCTGCTAAATACAGTCTTAAATTCTGCAAACACTCGACAGTTCATGCAATAATCTGAAGGCTTAACGTTGCTATGGTTGGCTTCCGGACAACATTTTCAAAATACTCCGTGTCCGGCGGTCTTGAATTTTCTTGATTTCGAGTAAATACAGATCGAAAAAACCGAATTTTCTTGTGCGTAGCACACTAATCTTGAGTACAGCACAAGATAATTACGACTTGCATACAATGACTCGTCTGTCGAGCGGTTGTAGAAATTAGCATAACGAATTCAAGAATATCTTTAGGTATGTAGGTATACTTAGGTAGGTAGGTATACTAATTTATATCAAAGAAACACGCTAGCCCCAACAACACTTAGCTGATTTCCATAGAGGGCGTGTTTTTACAGGCATATAAAGATTCTAAAACTAGAGAGGGTCTGGATTACATCAGCGAAACGAATATCATAATTGACGCCAGTAAGAACCCTAGCATCACCAGATGGAAATCTTTGTAGCTTGTCTTTTAGTAATTTTCGCGGTTGTTCCACAGGGGAACAATATTCAAAGTAAGGCTGTACCAGGCTCTTATAAACCTTTTCGAGAGTATCTACAGTATATTTAACAACTTCTTGATGATCTGGGACAAGTAAGCACTCAAATATTCAAAGTAAGGCTGTACCAGACTCTTATGCTCTTATAAACCTTTTCAAACGTATCTACAGTATACTTAATATTTTATCTACAGTTGTTAAGTTAACAACTTCTTGATGATTTGGGACAAGGTAACACTCGATGAATCGGTGATTGTTCACAGATTGACTCAAAATACAAGAAATACGGTATTGCCGGACACGGAGTATTTTGAAAATCTTCGGCCGGAAGCCAACCACAGCAACGCGAAGTCTTCAGATAACTGCATAAACTGCCGAGCGGTTGCAACATTTCAGACTGTGTTAACAACACCTTAGTGATGCAAGAAAACATAGCACAATATAATTCGGGTTTTCTATTTGTGTTAACTCGACATCAACAAAATACGGACTGCCGGACATGGAGTATTTTGAAAACCTTGTCCGGCTGCCGGAAATTGAGACACTGCGTTCCTTTTCAGGAACTTAAGCTTAAGCTTCATTCTCATCGCGACGGACGCGTCCTCGACACAGACTGTCAACATTCTAGAATTATGCCTATCAATACATAATTATTATAAGTTAGATTTCGATAACTATATTTTCCACATCTCTCGCTTCTTGTGATCTGGTAAAGGGGAGGTTGATACGTATTGTTTTACGTCCAACGTAGTTCAGATCACTATATGCATTTTTGTCACGATCCCTTGCCGCAGCTCGCCATTAGTTGTAAAACATTGTTGGGGAGACTGAATTATAATAGAAATGGTAAAAATCCCTATAAAATCTAACGAGACAATTAAATACCTCACTAACTAACAGAATAAAAACGCATTTAACTATACATTTCTTCTGAGAAGCACCTTTTTACAAAGGAGTCATTGTTAAAAAGCCTCTAAGCCAATTGGCACACCTTCAAAATTCATTCAAATCACTGGGTCATGGAAATTGTCTTTTTCGAGCATTATCCTACGCTGTAACAAGTAAACAAATATATACTCGAGTGATAGCACAAATGAAAAATCACATGAGGCATCTTGAACATTTCCTACTACCTAACATAAATAGCTCATTACATAGTTATTAGGCCAACGGTCAGATGGCTAGAAATAAAGTAAGGGTAAAAGGCATAGAAAAGTTAAGCCCTGCTTTACTCTTATCCACTGACATTCTTGTTCACATCCAATTTGGGGATACATGCAAATAGAGTTAGAAAACCTTGATCCTCGAAAACTAACACCTTAGGACCAGTCAGAGATTTTAACATTAATTGCAACCCCCTCCCCCCCCCCCCAAGTTCTAATTTGTCTAAGTATGAAGTCAACGAACTAAGTAAACCTATCCAGAGCTCGGACAGAATATTATTTGAGGTTGAAGGGTACTCTTCATTGTCTACTGACTTTAAGAAGTAAAGGTTACAGTAAGTCTTTAAAACGTACATGCTGATGAGTCACTAAATATGTCACTATCAGCAGAATGTGCTGCAGCATTACTATCTTTTAGATACCCTAGTATATATTATAACATTTATCCAATCTTCCACATTTGTCTCTCATTTCAAAGAACGAGGAGGTCAACATAATTAATCCAAGATTAACATAGTAATCATCAGAATTCAGCAATTGTGACAACAATGTTTCATGCGATAATTTTTGAATATCTTAAATTTTTGTTTCAATTTTGGAAAAGAATATGTCTCTCATCAAGAACATCTCTGACAATCTAATAAGAGATGGGTTTTGTCCTCAATTTTGTTACCACTACAGAGGGGAGATATCCTTTCATCGAGAGGGATTTTTTTTCTTTTGAGAGCGTGACCAAGAAAGAGCAAGCGTTGAATTTAACTTTCTTGCAATCTGATTGGTTTATTGCCAAAAATGAGCATTTCTGATTGGCTAGTACAACAAGAAACAGCTGCCACAAGAATTCTGAATCGAGCGAAGCTACGGCAAAAATGAACGTTTATTTACGAAAATACAACTTCAGCTGTTCAGTTACAGCGAATATTCAAGCAGACTTATAATCCTTTTAAAGCAAAACATACACATTGACTTTTGCAATGACAAGCCAAAAAGGCACTAAAGTTTGAAAAAAAAAGGCATTGCGTGACCCAAGGTTTCGCCCAGCGTTGTGTGGAATCTGATATACAACGGCAAATTAGAGCCATGCAAGGGTCTACGGAGGTGAGCAGGTATCATATGCGTTGGTCATATCTGGTTCAGGCAACCAAAAGCTAGTAAGATGTGAAGGTTAAGTAAGCTTCTCATAAATGGGCTGAATGGGCATGCCCTAACCACAAACCCTCAAGCCAACCTCCTCAGTTCTAGAGGAAAAAAAATAATAATTTGGCGATCCATTTGCTTAGAGGTGTCGTTACTTTAAAGGGCAACAAAGATCCCAGAGAAAAAATTGTCTGGGTTTTAAACTGAATTCTACTACCTGAACTCAAAATACCTCTCTTTGTTTCTTCATGAATGTATAATGTTTTGAGCGTAACTTGCAATCATTCTTTAGGTGGTTTTGGCTCTAAGACAAACAGTTTAAAAATTCACCGGACTAAAACAAGAGAGTAATGTTGGGCAATTAAATCTCCAAATCCTACTTAAGAAAAGATTTAGCCCAATTTTTAACAATCTGTTTTTGTTCGGGACAAAATGATCTTGAATATACTATCGGTGAAACTGACATTATTTTAGTTGCAGCTCTCATTGGTTTGTTCAAGGTCGTGCAAGTAGTCACTGGCCACCTTTCAATTTGCTGCTTACAAGAAATACACAAGTTGTCAAACTTTTAACACAAGCTGCCATTGGTACGCCTTGAAATAAAGTGTGCGGTCACTGTAATTATCGGAGATTTGCGTGTCATAAATAGCGGATGTTTAGAGGGACGACACCGGCGACCTCGTTTTAGCCAGGAATGAGGAAGGTAAATTTAACCAACGCTGATGCGGCGAATTCCAGCGATTAAATCATATGGTCAAATTGCCCTTGAATTTAAAACAAGGCATGGATGTTAGTAGCATTTCAATATGTTTCCAAATTCGAAAGGGCTGTTATAATATTTTCACTTTGTCGCCTGAAAACTCGAAGAAAATACCCGGAAAGGTAGTAGTAGAAGACAGATGTGAATTCAATCTGGAATGGATGAATGAGCTTACTCAAACATTCGCGTCAAAAGTTCGAACGATAATAAGATGTTAATCAACTCCAAGATTTTGGTTTTGTTTCTCAGAAAGGAAACTTAATTGTCTTTCGCCTTGACGTCGAGGTGAGGTATTTACATAGGCTAGTAGCTAATTGAAATTGCAGTTTTAATTGAAAATCCACAAAAAAAAAAAAAAAAAAAAAAAAAAAAAAAACCAAAAAAAA
>BLAZ01001302.1:834501-837001 GCA_014633955.1 Acropora tenuis
AAGTCACCACGAAGACAATCGAAGTCACCACGAAGACAGTCGAAGTTGATACGAAGACAGTCGAAGTCACCACGAAGACAATCAAAGTCACTGCGAAGACAGTCGAGGTCACCACGAAGACAGTCGAGGTCACCTCGAAGGCGTAGTAAGTCTTCGAGAAGTAGATCGAAATCTAAGGAGGCAAATGAACAACATTCTGAGCCACCTCCAATTAATAACGACAAAAAGTCAGGTCAGGAATCAGATTCAGAGATTAGAGGCACAAGATGTGAAAGAGATGAGAAATCGTTTATTGTAAAGGAAAAAGAACGAGAGAGGAAGGACGATGGGGTTGTTTTGTATAGTGACAGTGAAGACGACGAAGGCGATTCAAAACGCGAACGATCAAAGTTCAGTTCCCAGAGTTCTGAGGCTCAGCGAACAAGAAGAGAAACACGAAGGGGAGAACGGAGCAGCAGTAGTAGTGAAAGCGTAGAAATAAGGTCCGCGTCGCTCAGGCAAGCTGAGCAAAGGCAAATTGAGGTACAAAACAACGGCGCGAGAAATTCATCAAGTCCAGAAAGAGGTGAAACGGAAACAAAACCACACCGCAGGTCAGAAGACCATCGTGGGACCGAAAGTCGATCCGCTTCAAGGGCTAACCGCGGAGATGAAAGTAAAGATTACAGTTCACGAAGAGAAGGCCATAGGAGCCGTCTGTCGAGTAATCGTGATGATGACGAAAAGGATTCCAGCAGTGACAATTCTGGATACAAAGCAAGGCGAACGCGAGACTCTACTCAGGGTATCCCTCCTGGGAAAAGGGACCCTCGAAGGCGCAGCCGCAGCAAGAGCTC
Source organism: Acropora tenuis (assembly GCA_014633955.1). Lineage (NCBI taxonomy): Eukaryota > Metazoa > Cnidaria > Anthozoa > Scleractinia > Acroporidae > Acropora > Acropora tenuis. The sequence goes on from BLAZ01001302.1 coordinate 835,338, forward strand.
GGAGAGCGACAGAAGTTCTTCCCGTGAAAGGAACCGGAAGTCAAATCGTTACCATGGTCACCATGGTAGTCATCATAGTCGCCGTTATGAAAGAAGGACCTCGTTATCAACATAAAAATCTGTGGAACAAAGTTACAACTGTTGACTTAAGTGATCTACGCAAGAAGCACGTGCACGGATGATGTCGGTAGTTGCTGAAAGAATTTCGGCCGATTATGACGTATCCCATGCGCCCTCGCACGTGGGCTCACCACCAAACATTTTAAAACAGGTTTTAGAACAGCTAAAAACATTCTTTTTAAAGGGGGGTACCCCGTTTCATATGTAATGACACAGTCATTTTTGTTTCTTAACTTTGTTCTTATGTTCCTGAAAAAAAAATGACAAATCCTATTCTGAAAAGGTATTGAACTTACACTACCCCTGAAGGGAGGTCCATGGAGTTGTTACCATTATGGACAATAGAAAAAACGAGAGAGCAGAAGAATCATTGCAGTTTGCACTGTATGTGACGAAGACAAAACAACTGCCAATTCAACGGGAGGTTGAAAGAAGGTGCAAAACACGCTTTTCTTCTCCAAGATCTGCGAAGTGTTTCGTTTGATCGTGTGTGTCATCTGTAGTAGAGGTTATTATCGATCTTTAATAAAAAAAAGTGGATAATTACTGGATTTAAGTGCAGGCCTCTTCCTGTCATTTTATGCAGTTGCAGCAATTAGTCTTGCAGATTCGTTTGTCAAAAAGTATTTGACGAGTATTTGTTTCGGCATCGTTCGGGAAATGAAACACTAAAATTTGGTAGAAAACAAGTTGATGAGGGTAGAATTTCAAAGCTGACATTTTGAGCGTTCGCCCTTCACCAGAGCGAAGGACGATGGACTAACACACGAAACGTCAACGTGTGTGATCTGTTCATGTTCGTGATTTAACCCATATCAACTCGTTTGATTTACCAAATTTTCAATGCTCCGTTTTATTCTGCAATTACCATGTGTCCAGTGTGTTGAGAAGACAACGATGGCATGTTGAATGCTTAGCGCTTCCTTCGAGAAATTTCACTGTTCAAAGAAGGGTTTTTTTTTTTGAGACTGTGAAAGACAACGAGAAGAAAACTTATAGTCGAAAATGCAGCGAACGATGTTGCAGCTGTAGGAGATCACACTGAGAAGTGTTGCTGAAATAAAAGTTTTTGCCGATATCAGAAAAACTGATTTAATATTTATTGCAGCACCCCTCTTGCGGCTACCTAAATTTCTATGCTAATGCAATAGCAGAAAAGTCCCCGCTTTACATTATTGCACCGCTGGAAAGTATGACGGTACAATAAAAGTTCTGGGAAACCAAATTGGAGGAGCACCTGAGTGAAAAGACAAGATTTCCGTTGAAAAATACTTTTAATGCGCTATCTTCAAAATATGACCGTTCCAGTGTTGGTGCCTTACCTTATGTTAACAAAATAAATTATGAACGTAACTCTTTAAATTAAGGAAAAGACTTCCGGGCAAGAAAAAATCATATTTAAGATAGCGTTTACTTTTCCCGGTCTCCAAGGATGTTTTTGTTGTTATCGTTGTTTTGTTTTCTTTAACAGAACTAGTGTTAAACTTGATCTACGTAGCTGTTCATCTCATCTGTGTCACTCATCTGACCTCAGTCGTCTCAGA
>BLAZ01001302.1:867308-872308 GCA_014633955.1 Acropora tenuis
AAAAGCGAGAGTTCTGTGAGCAAATTGCATTTAACTATTTTTGCACTGAATTATCTCTGCACTGTTTACAAAAAAAAAAAAGCACTGCTCTCAACCAATAGAATCGAGTTATTTTTTCATGCATATTATTAGGTATCAAACATGTTAAGGGTCAAATATCTCTTATCGCAGGTGTCAGCGGTTTTAACACATAAACGAGGCTAATGTGTCATTTTCCATTGTATTGACCCCTTAGCCTCGTCTGCACGTAGCTGTAAACAAAGGAAGCCTTGCCTGTAAACGCAACTGCGCTAACAGCTATTTTCACCGCGAAGAGATAACAAAGCTGACGCCTCGAGCGTTATCCCTTCGTCAAGGCAAAGGAAGATTACCTGATGCTCGTTTGATACTAAATTTCCGTGCATTTCTGACAGCGCGTTAACTGCAACTTCCTGGGGCCGATGATTACGCAGAGCAGGGTTTCTTAATAGGGAGATCGTTTGGTTGTCTTTTTTTTCCTTCAGATTCTACTGGTTGAAAGTCAGAGCGCTATGTGAAAGTCACAATTGGATGGAACTTGATAGATTTGCCAAATCGCGCAAATCCATAATTGGATATGAGGTAATTCGCTGGGTAGGGGACGAAAAAAATTTCTCTCCCTTTCCCCGCCCCTCCCCAGTGTCGGCCTCTTGCGCCATTCCCGCTCTGCTTTCAAAATGGCGCATTTGTGATCGAAACATAATTTCAATTCCACTGCACAGGTATAATCCGTTAGGTTTATTCTGGTTCTCTAAGGCCTCACACCAGAGGCGAATCGTAAGCTATAAGGAAGTAAGTTGAATACAAAACAAAAAGTACGCACTAAAAACACTAACGAATACGAGAAAGCCCCAAACCTTGTGAGAAATATTGGAGACGTATACCCGTACCAGTTCGATGCCAAAGACCCTCCGGGGGATTAAAGGGCATCATTTAGATAAAATGCGAGTAAAAAATTCTCAAATGTGCAAAATAGCGAGTAGAGAACGAGGAAACCTGGCTGATGCAGGCCTAGAATGGCACAGTACGTTACACACTCATCCTTCAAAGACAACTTGCTAACCATCTCGCAATACAGACGCTCATCACCAGACTCTGCTGACCCATGCCATAGAAATATCAATTTCTGTCTAATTCTTGCACTCAAACGCCAGAAATTACATATTACTTTTTTTCCAGCCTTTTTTTGAGGCGTGCCTGGAATTTAACAACAGAACAGAAGCAGAAAAGTACGTGCCCCGAGTTCTCCCGGAGAATAAAGTGGCTTGTTTCGTTAAACTCGGGTAAGTTCGTTTCTTCGTTTATCTTCTTCGTTTATCTTTTACGTGTTCAGTTTCCGTAGTTAAACCATCCTGGTAATACATGAACAAATTTAGTTCTAATAGACCACTTTATCTTGCATGCTTCTCCATACAAACAATGTGGTGTTCTCAAGAGAATTTTCCTTTTGTGTTTTTATAATTTATGCGCACATATACAAGTGCTCATTATTCATGCGTACCTGTGCACGTGCACATAATTTATGCGTACATTTGCAAAAGGTAAAACTTCATAGAAACTTTTTCCCAAAAGCGACATCATCTGGTCTGCTTCGGAAAAACAAGCTTGTGAAGGCGGAGAACGGCACATTTCATTGCTCTGTCTTATTTTCCTTGTGCTCTTATTCTCAAAGGTGAAAGTAATCACGATATTTTCTTTGCTAATTTCATAGTCGTGCATTGTGTGAACGAGTATGAAGTGTATTCCCTCACGAGCGGAAGATCATCGACAATTTATTTAAAGTCAAAACACAAATTGGAAAAAAAATTTGAGGTCAATTCCCTGGGGATGAATCAAGGACACCGAGCAGCCGCCATTTCCGCCTAAGTGCGAAATGTCAATTTGCATACGGTCCCTGTGAGCATGTGGTTACCCAGTATTGATACTGCCATTATATCTCCCAGGTAAAACGTACGCTGTGATTGGTCGATTTAGCGGTCCGTATTCTAAAGTACGGACCCCTTGAGTTCGTGATGTGCTTTCCAGCTCAACTCAATTTCCAACAGATGTAATAAACATCTTACTGACCTCGTTTTCTCGGTCCGTACTGTAAATTTTGGCACGTTTTTTTCCACTTCAATTCATAGCCCTCGTGCTTCGCGCTTGGGCAATAAATTGTAGTTGAAAAAACACGTAACTTACAATGCGGCCCCCGAACTCGGCTAGTAAGAGGCATTTATTACATATTTTGTGTGGATATCAGTGTGATAAAGCCGTGACTAAAAATGATACCCGTGAAGTGATATGATATCATTTCACTGCAGTTCACTTCACGGTTTGAATTTTCCAATCAAATAGACTTTAATAATTTGGTTGGACCAATAAGGTTGCACGTTATATTTTAGCTGACACCTGGCGTCAAATTTGGCGGGAAGAATTCCTTTGCAGTTTTATCAATTCTTTCTTGTACTTCAACTTGGTGGCTTGATTTTTTCAAGTATGTAACAAGTAAGAAAAAAATTATTACATGTTAAGAGCCCGATAACGTTTTTATTCACTCGTTTTTGATACCATATCGCTCACTCGCTCAAAGACTGGTTCGTTCACGATTTGCTATTAAAAACTCGTGAATAAAAACGATATCAGGCTCTTAACTTGTAATAATCTATATTTATTTCACGGGTCTTCACTAGTAAACGAGTATTGAGGGGTTTCTTTTCCCTGCAGGAAATACCAAGATGCTGCAGAGGCCGCGTTTGCTCAAAAAAGCGAGGAAGGACTGGACCTAGTGCTCACCAAATGTGCCAACTCAAATCGTCCTTTGGTCAACCGCATTCAAGAAATGAAGACACATCTACGGCAGCGGCGATAAAACTTAAAAAAACACACGACAATTTGAGCTTTTAAGTTTTGTTTTCTCACGTGGTCTTTATTGGGAAAGAAATTGTACAAGCCTAAGAGGTTTATTGTGACATAAATTCGATCATTTAGTTTAAAATTAATCTTCCTGTGTGGACAGCAGGGAATCGTCTGGAAGCAAGGACGTGGCCTGTTCTTAAGAAGACTCTATCCGAGTCGAAGGGGAAGCGCGCGGTATGCGAGGAGGAAGGTAAGGGATTTAAGGGATTCCTGCAGCGTCCCGCCAACCAAAGCACAACATCTGCTGTGCTGTGATTCTGATATAATTGAACTGATACAACTAAAATGAGGCTCAACTTTTTACCTTCTTCTGAACTGAAAGAACTGATTTCCCGTAAGGGAATGGCAATCCTCTTTATCCTTGTCTCAACTGACGCCGACCCATACCCCATAGGGAGCAGCAGGTAACCTTCATGTTTTCGACGACTGTGTTTAATCAAATTTGTCTGGGAGAAAAGTCATTTTAGTAATTCTGTTGAACGTTATTAAACTTTCAAAGAAATGTTTCAGCACCGGAGACTTCAACCAACTTAGATTTAGTTTCTACTGTCGACAGCCAAGAAAAGTTATGTAACCATTTTGGAATGTGTTCTTTTATTTTTTTTTTTGTGAAAATGAGACGGAAAGGTCGATCCGCATGGAAACGAGAACTATATACAAGGCCTCACCTTCAAATAAGAGGTCGAGGTGCACTTCCAATTACCTTTTTTTTTTTTTTTTTTTTTTTTTTTTTTTTGCATTTNNNTTTTTTTTTTTTTTTTTTTTTCTTTTTTTTGCATTTAGCAAATTATTATATTACAAAACATTCAATTCAAGAAATCGTGGTTTCTTAATGACGCGGATGATACTAAATACTCCGTGGTGGTTTGTGTGAATCTCTTTTGCGTAGAAACTAAAACACATTAAGATCTTCCGTTCCCAAAATAATCGAAGCCCTCTGGAGACGCTCGGAAAAGGTTTGTGGGGACAGGAAAGATTTCCGCCCTACGATCCCATAAGGAAAACGGGAACATTAGAACCTCAACTCCTCATAACAAAACGGTGACTCCTTGTTGCTGTATACAGAGTACAAAGAGCAAAGTAAACTTCTACAACAAAAGTCTTTATTCAGAAAATACGTTTTAGGACTGAATTTTTCCATCAATGAGCACAATAGATGAAATATTTAAATCCATGAACGAAAGTTCAGTTTACATTCGCCGTCCGTCATCAAGTGTGAAGACTACTACGTTAAGCGATCGACGGCTGCTTCTTTTGTTTGTTGAAAATTTCCTTGACATATTGCACTGTGACGACAAAATGATAGTTTGTTATGCCTAGCCCAGCAGGTGATTTGGGTCCCATTTTAACTTCTTTCCGTTGAGTGACACATTATCAGCTTTGTCGAATTGCAATGCAGAGCCAAGGAAGGCATCTCAAATTACGATGCGATAAGCTTAAAATGTAGTGACGGATTCGCAATCCAAAACCTCTTCAGAATACGAAAGAATTATGTTAAATTTCTCCGCTGATCATAAAATGAAAAGACTAATTTACAGCACATTTAAGTAACATACCTCAACAATGCTTCCACATGATTTCTAATCACCTTGTTTCTGATGCCCATTTATTCGCCAAATTGATTAAATTGCAGCGAGAGCAAAATTAGACACTGGCGCAAATATTGATCATTCAATCATGTGACGAACACAAATGAGGAAACTAAATTCTCTACTCCTCTTCCAATTTACGAAATAAATAGCAACTATAAATATGAAAAAAACACTATCCAAAGTCCGCTATGACTGAGGCGAATTTTTTGGCGAAATCTTGGCACCATTTTCCAATTCGATCGCCCTGGAAGAGACCTGACGCCATTTTTTGTTTGGGAGAGCGTGAATTTTCCACGTGCGCGTGGTTCCAGCTTACATTACAGTTTGATTCGAAGGCGGAAGATTTAGAGCCTATTGGACGAGACACTACACAGGCGATCGAATATGAAAATGGGAAAGTGTTAACAGTCACTACCAGTTGTAATCACACACTTTAAGTTGCGTGAGCTGCGTGCTTACTCCTTGCGTTGCGTTAAATATTTTCCCAAGCCG
>BLAZ01001302.1:893118-898118 GCA_014633955.1 Acropora tenuis
GGAGGACCGAAAGTGGAGAGAAGGGATTCTTGAGATACAAGAAGGGGATGATACACGGTACCCACATTTTAGATGGGGTCTTAAATTGGCCACAAAATTTGAAAGTTGGCGGCACATACCCAATAAGAACTGACTCATGGACCCCTCCCCACCAATGGAGGCTGGGACAATTGACAGTGTCAAAACATGTGCACACAATTGGCCCGAAAACAAACCACTCAAATCATCTTGAAACAAGCTTTGATTTTGCAGTTCTAACCGCACAATGAATGTAAGGTAAACGGAGAAAACAAGCTTTTGTTTGGGTATAACGTGATAAGGGTCTGTTAGCCGACGAGCTCTTTGATTTGCGTTGCCAGGAAGCCATTTCATTCCAGCCAGCAATCCTATAATCTAGTCAGCTATGTCTCTAATAAGTCTAGAACGTATGAAGGTGGTTAACTCACCTGACCCCGTCGCTAATGAGCCATGCTTTCGATCCAACAGGCTTCACTCCATCAGCCATCAATGGATCATGTGTTAGCTCTTCGTAAGCTGATGGCAGCATATCCCTCGTGGCCATCACGTCATCAGCAACAGAAGAAGAGCCTTTGAGGAATTTTGGATTCACTTTGCACTAAAAAGAGAATATAGCATGATAAAAGCAAAGGTTGATACAGTACGTGGTTCCTTGGGGACTAGCCTACATTATAGACGTATTCAGGTTTGTCGTTTTTCTTAAGCAAACCCGCGGCCATTTAGATAAGAAAGCCACAATTTACAACCTCGTGTCACAAATTCAATTTGAATTTCAGTTTCTTTCGAGTAATCTTGTAGTCTTGGCAATAATAGTCGAGGAGTGGGCGAAATACACACGCGTGTAAGATTTCGAGGGCACACAAAACGAGAGGAGCGACGGCTTCTCTTTTTTCATTACCATATCGCACGTCGCGTCACGTCACGTCACGTCACGTCATCCCAAAATTTCACAGACACGCGACAATAGGCTAGCCATACCCGAAGACTTCATCGCAGTCCAATAAAATTCCCCCAGGTGATCTGTCAGATTCGCTAAATATCAGCAATTGCGCTAAACGTCAGGGCCGAGTGGTTCAAAGTAGGGTTAGCGCTAAACTGGTTTGAATATCTTAGTAACCTATAGGTTTTGATTCTACTTAACCAGGGATTAACACTAAGCCTGCTTCGAACATCTCAGCCCAGTACTTACACCCGAAAAGTATTCCTCAAAGTTATTCTTTTTCTTGGTCCAACACTCAGTTTCACTTGAGAAAGATTTGATAGGACTGTCGTTAAAAATCCGATTGATTGATGATAATTCGTAAATACAAATAGCGGATATCGCAGGAGCATTCCTGAAAAAAAAAAAGCAAAACAAAACAATACTAAGAAGGGAAGGAAATAGTACGGGCTTTGCACTAGCAAAAGACTTTTTATTTATAATAAACCAGGAACTAAATCAAAGTGATTTTTAAGAGATGCAGTTGCCGTGCTACGAAACTTCTAAGTTATTCCATCTAAGTTAGGCCTAGGAAGGGAAATAGGTCCACACATGGAAAACCCTGATCAAGGTGGGATTCGAACCCACGACCTTCAGATTTTAATCACCGTTGCTCCACCGGATGGGCTCCAAGGCCTGATCGGAAGTAGGGCATAAAGCAAAGTATGTAAAGAGATTTAGTAAGGACGAGAACGACTACGAGTACGAGATTTCCTCGTAGAAATACATTGAGCGGGCGCAAACAAGCGTCATTTTGGCGGGAAAAAAACGTGATACCGTCGTCATTTAGAACGACGTTTTGCAAAAGTAGGGACCTTCAGATCCGACTACGACTACGAGTACGAGTACGACTTTTGAGCGCGAGAGGCCTGGGTCTTAGCTGTCGTAGACACGGTTGTCGCCGTCGTCAGCTCACAACAAAAATATTTCAGTAATTTTTGCGAGTACGAAGTTGTAACATTTTGTAAGTCGCGGGAATGTTTAGTAGACAAACAACACAAGATGCCACAACGTCGCCAAAACATTGCGAGACAAGTTGCACGGAACATCTTACAGTGTCTAACCTTTTAACTCGCCTTTGCACATGCAGTGAACTCGTAGTAAGGGGACGAGATTTGTTGAAAATCTGGTAGTTCGTGTCAAGATGGCGACGAGATTTTGAAGACAGAACGAGTTGACGTGACAGCCTCACCCAATCGCGCATACGGATCGGGTACACATTGAAAAGCTCGTACTCGTAGTCGTTGTCGTAGTCGGATCCGAAGGTCCCTAATGTTGTCGTGTAAAAACAAGTCAGGAACACTGTAGGAGTTTTAGCATTTTTCGATCAGCAAAAAGGCTCGCGATCAGTTACCAGCAATAAGAATAAATAAGCAACCTATACTGCTAACAAAGAGTAAGATTAAATTTTCAAAGTACTCTTGCTAAAAGCGGGTATTCAAATCTCGTACTCGTTCTCGTCCTCGTTCTAGAATCTAAAGGTCCCCATTAAGAGTTTCGTATTAAACGTTGGCCGTGTAGCACTGATATTAGAAGGATCGAAGTAGTAATCTAATATCAGTGCTACACGGTCAACGTTTAATACGTTACCCTGAATTATTTTTGAGAAATGTTTTATTAAAATATAATGGACTATTTTCCGTGTTTACATGGCGTCATCTAAGCACTCGGGCAGTTGAAAGAATTCTAGACAATTAGACAAACCCTCGACCGTGTCTCGGGTTTGCAAATCTGTCTCAAATTCTCGCAACTCCCCTCGTGTTTAGAAGAGGTTATATACACACGGGAAAAGTCGGCTATCGCTTAAATATTAATAAGTCAAAAGTGCAGCACGATAATTTCACCTCATTTAGCTCATCATATCAATGATTGTGGCGTTGTACTTGGAGTCGTCGTTACTTAAACTCCAAAGTACTGACCATGGCAACGACATCAGAACAAGTTTTTTGATTTGTCAGATGAGGAAAAACAAGCGTGTTGCACGTGCAGCCACGTTTAAAAAAGAACTGTGCTTGGTCGAGCGGAGTTCATCGTAACTCCACAATGCACGCAGTCTACGTCACACGCGTGCATTATGTATCAACATATGCACGAAACCTACATGAGCAGTGCCGTTTTGTTAGCTGAAAAATCTGAGAAACGTTTTCAGGTCGCCATTATGCCTGGCAATTACTTTGTTTTCAGTTTGGTTTCGACTGTTTAAGTGTTGTTCAGTAGCGACGGCTTTGAAGAGTCTTCGGCAGGGGTGGCTTATAATTTCAATAAAAATTGATCATCACTTATTAAAAGTCGCACTAATTTTTTTGTCTAAAATATTCCTATAGCGATGTGCTGATTATTTTATAAAAGGTATAAAAGGGATAAAAAAAAGCTTGTTCCTCGTGCATTGTTGAGTTAAAATAAGCTCTTGGGAATTTTAAAGAACACTCGAGAAGTTTCCTTAAAAATCTCCGCGTGCTTATATAACTCAACAATGTACTCGGCGGTTCTTTTATTCCTTTATGAAATATCAGCTTCAAATGATCACGCTTAAAGAACAGACGTAAAGGACAAATAAACAAACGTTTCTCAAAAGAACATTTCTGATTCTTAAAATACATACGGCTGTGAGCTGAAAGCTGCATAAAATCGGCCTGTACGATTGTCCCACCAAACATCCTCTGAAAGAAGAAAAGTTAAATTCAGCGACAAAAAGATTACTTGACGTATTAAAGACCAGCCTCTACCATCTTTGTTTGTTTTAATCAATTCAGATCAAGCATTTCGATGGGTTAATTCATTCATGTTAATGTGCTTTTGAGAGAAAATCTTCTTTGATCGGCTTGGTTGACCTTCTTTCCCAAATATGGTTGCAGAATAAGGACAACATCCGCTGACGTTTTTGCGGGCCTTTTTCAATTCTACCTGCACTGAAACAACAATTCCCCTAAGTTACTGCGTGTCATACAGGGGGAGACGTCTTCTTTTTTTAAATTTATTAGAAACAGGTGATTCAAAAGTGGTTATCTGACAATAGCCCACTATATAAGCGAAAACTGTTGAACCATCTTAACGAAAGAGAAACAAAAACACAAGGGTAAAAAGAACTCACGGATTTCATTGAAATTCAGCGCGTAATTCATTCCATCACTGCAGATTAGCTTGGCCTTTTGGAAGGTTACAAAAGAACTTGCAATCTTTAAGTAACCAACGTCGCCCTAGAAAATGGAGGTAACGCTCAGAACACAATTGGTTTCAACACAACCCGTTCTCACCTTGTATTCGCGGTTATCCTAAACTGTTTATTTGCTTTCAATTCACTTTTATCGTGAATTTAAAAGACTGAAAGCTTGATATGGATTATGGGAAATAGTCATATTTGTTTGAAAAGATAACCCAAGTGTATGGACATACGACTCGCACCTGGGAATGTTCATGGTTAACCCGTCACCTAACCATTCGACCGCCACAATATTTGACAATGCTGTATTATCGTTACCAACCCTAACAAATAACATTAAACACTACAAAAGGTCGGTTTCCAAACTTCACGACAAAGCTAACATTTTAAAATCAAAGCTTAGGCCTAGGCGTAGGCCTGATTACTCTTCAGCCGAGCAGCGATATTCTATGGTAGGTCAAAATGTACATTTTTTTTAAGAGTGGCGGTGTCTTGATCTTCAGTGGTAAAGCGGAAAGAAGCGGATAGAATCCAATCTACGGATATGACTTTTTACTTCCTTATTTTCTCTGCTACCACAAGTCCTCGGACACACTCTTTAAGTTCACGATAATTGTGAATTCAAAGCAAATTAACATTTCAGGATAATCGCGAATTCATGAGCGAGAAAGCCTTGTTTGAATACCAACTGCTCAAAACTAATCAGTTATTCGTAAAATGATTTGAACCAAACAGAAAGTCGAAGCTCTCGGAGAAAACTCTTAGTCAGGTTAAGATCTACTGAAACTCAGCCAGTGTCCAATCGCTGAGGTTCACGGGAGATGGCTGCTAATCACAAGAACA
>BLAZ01001302.1:903118-905619 GCA_014633955.1 Acropora tenuis
ATGAAATGGCCGGCAAAAACTGTTAAAGAAGTATCATCATCGAATTATCTCACAGAAAAGAAATAACATTGGAAGCCTCAGGGAAGTCATTTATATAAATCAGAAATAGTAGAGGTCCTAAAATTGATCCTTGAGGTATGTCAGAAGAAATATGCATTGCAGTAGAAGTAACACCATTTACAATAACTCTTTCCTTTCTTTTGCAAAAGTATGATTTAAAACAACTGATATGAGAATTTTGAATACCATAGTATGATAATTTGGATAATAATATTGAAAGGTATAAACAGTGTCCACTTCTTCAGGTTGAGAAATATTTTTATAGCATAGCTACCTTCAACAAGAGATGTAGATATTTCCTCAATAAGATCAGCAAGGAAGTCCATTGCAGTATTAGCTGGGTTAAAACCATATTGATTGGAAATTATAATATTATTGGCTAGTTATTCAATAGACCTTTTTGCAGATACGGCGGCCATATTGATTTCTATTGTTTCGAAAGACATTATGGGATGCTCAGGGGGCAAATTAATATGTATTTGCCCACTGAGCATCCCATAATAGCCATTTGGAACAATAGAAATCAAAATGGCCGCCGTGTCTGCAAAAAGTTCTATTGGTGTCAAATCAAGATAGAGTACTTGCAACGATAGTTATTACTTTATGAAATCCATCCGTTTGTGGTTGGCTAAAGCTGATAATCACTTGCACTTTTGATTGGCTCTGTAATTGCTTTGGTTTTGCTTTTCGACAGTCATTTGAAAACTGCTCTATCCATAATAATTATTGATTAACCACTGGTAATATGAAATATTAACCGCTTACTAACCGAGCGCGAGGGCCGCACTGGGGAATATTAGCCCGAGGTCGTGGCATTACGGACCGAGCAAAGCGAGGTACGTACTGCCACGACCTAGGTCCAATATTCCCTAATACGGCCCGAGCAAGCTCGGTTACTAAGGTGTTTATTATATGGCACTCTTGTTCTCCATCCATCATGTTCGTCTTCTCCATCCATCTTTGGAATTTCGGAAAAATTTCAATCTTTCTAGCTTCTTCTGGTAGTTTCAATGTGAAGAATGACAATACTCACACTTTTTGTCGCTGTTTTGGTTGCAAATTTTGAATTTGCTAGCTTCGCACCAAAACAAAAATACACGGATTGGACCGTTTCCAAGGAAACGGTCCGCACTGCAAAATCCTGACCCGGAAAGAACCAATCAGAGCACAGGGATTTTCCTAAGACTGTGTTTCCCATATAATAATAATTATTGTGGATGGAGAAGAGGAACATTTTTAAGTGCAAGCCACAGGAAGTGCATTTTACTATGAGAAACAGTACTAGTGCCATATAATAAACAACAACTTACTAACCGAGCTTGCTCGGGCCGTATTGGGGAATATTGGCCCGAAGTCGTGGCAGTACGGACCGAGCTCGGTTAGTAAGCGGATATTATTAGTATCATTATTTATATTAAAATTAATTATTATTAATTCTTAGGAAAGCTCAATGATCCTCGAAGTGTCTTCATCTAAGGGACGGACCATTAGAAAAGTGATGGGGGGGGGGGTGGGGAAAAAACCAAAAAAAACTTCATGCAAGGGAAAATGCCAAGAAAAAAAATTCATGCAAAGACGAAGGTAAAGAAAAAAAAATGCATGCAGAAGGAAGGTCCAATTGTGACTTTTATTTAATAATTATATAATATTTGCCAGTGTCTATTAAAAATAATTGTTATTCAAAATATTCTTGGGGCCTTACTCCAGCCAGGCCCTGCTATATTATTATTAATAAATAAAGACATCTAGTGTACTCAGTTGTTTTCCTCACATTGAATGAAATGACAAATTAAAGGTGACATAAATTAATTCACACTACAATAGCCAGAAATTCCATTCAGAAATCAACAATATTACAAGGCACAATATAAATAAACAAAAATCACTTTCTTCTTATTGAAAGGAGACAATTAGAACCTTGTTTTTGTTTTAAATTGCAGCTAGTGTACCTACATGTACGATATATTCCCTGGTAATACTGTGTTATAATAAAAATAATAAAATAAAATTTGTAATAAATAAATATTAGAATTTGGTATCTTTTTAAATATTCTATGAAAGTGTCTGTGCCCACAATAGAAATTAGAGGATGGGTCTAATCGCCTTCAATAGTGATTCCATAATAAAATGAAAAGGAGCATTTAGATGTAGTAGTAGTGTTAAAACTGTAACTGTTACCAACATTAACTAGTCAACAAACAGAAGGACATTTCAGGGAGGTGCAAAATGTATCCCACCATTCCTTTTAATGTCAGTGGACATTTTCACCCGTCAGGGCATTTTGACAGAATGCAGCCAGCTACCAGACTATCTGGAACTCTCACACGAAAGGTGAGTCTTACATTTCTTTTCTTCTTTTTTTTTTTAGTAAAATGTAGCCTAAGTTCATTCAGGTTATTACAGAGCATTTTTGGATTTTGGAGTGGAGGGCACTACAGAGG
>BLAZ01001302.1:912207-919707 GCA_014633955.1 Acropora tenuis
GCGTTGGCTATCAACGCAAACCGTTGATACAACGGCTTTTCTAACTGTTGAAAGTGTTGGAGAAAAGCGTTGGAAAAATCTTCACGAAGCGTTGGGAGAAAATTACAAACCGTTGAGACTTTTTGCGCACCCGTTGGAAGTGTTGAGAAAGACGTTGAAGGTGTTTGAAAATCCGTTGGCTACCCGTTGATTAGCCGTTGATTTTTACCCGTTAAACACAAAACCGTTAGTGTACGTTTTCGCGTGAAAGGTCACATTTTTATTTAATTTGTTACTTTTAGGGAAGGCTTGGACAATATGATTTGTGGATATAATTTATCCCGAGAGCTGATGAAAGGGTATCCGGTCATCTCGCCACCAGGGAGTTTCACCACCAACTGACTGACAACCAAGAAAAAGTAGTCGAGGTGAATTAGCTGTTCGGACGGTAGTAAAGTAGTCGAGATGAATTACCTTTTCGAACGATAGTAAATTAGCGGAGGTGAATTAGCTGTTCAAACGAGAGTCATGTGTTGCAACAGCGGTAGCCCTATGATATCAAGCCGAGCTTATTTTGTATAATAGCTTAGTTGTGTCTCATTTTTTATACGACTCTAAAACAAAAAATGAAAAACAGCTAACGTCAAGGCAATGCAAAAGACTACTGCATGCACAGTCATAACAAGAAAGTCACAAAACAAGAGTGCGACTTGTGTTATTTTGAAAACTATCCTGGAAAAACATGTGCATTTTATGTCGAGCTCGCTTATTATCAACTTCAGTGTTAATAGAGAGAATAAAAATCTTGGTGGCGAGTTGGTGGGTGGCAAAACTCCGTGGCGGCGAGATGACCGGTAACCCAAAATACTAGATGCCCGGCAGTCGGAAATTCACGCCCAATTTACACTAAATACCTCATTTACTTTGTGTAAAAACACCAGGAAGTTGTTTAGAACACTCAAGCGATTTCAAACACTGTTTTGGGCTGAAAGTAGAGGCAACCGTCGAGCCTGGGCATAGAGTGAAATCTTTATAGTTTCGACACTTCACTTTAATCGGTTACCGGTCATCTCGCCGCCAGTAAATGAGGTATTTCATGTAAATTTGACGTGAATTTCCGACTGCCGGGCATCTAGTATTTTGAAAACCGTACCCGTGAGTCAAGAGTCTAAATAATAATGCTTAATGCAAGTGTGGAGAATTTTTCCGCGGCAAGATACGAAACCTTTATTTAGAATCGCTTAGCGTTTCTGAACAAACACTAAAATTAATGCTCTGGTGAGGTTTCATTGATAATTTTTGTGGATATTCATCAAGAGTTGACTTTGTGTGTCAGAACTTGAATATTTTTCTAATTAGAGGTGTCGAAAACATTGAGATTTCGCTCTATGCCCAAGCTCGACAGTCGCTTCTACTTTTGACCCAAGGCAATATTTACAATCGCTTGAGATTTCTAAACAAATATCTTATGTTTTTAGACGAATTAAACGAGGTATTTGAGAAAATTGGTCAAAAACTGCCGGGTATCTAGTTTTTTTGAAAACACTTCTTGGCTGCTGGGTATCTAGATACTTCGTTTAAAGTAAATTCTTGATCTGTTGACATTGTTCGAATAACAACAGTAACTAAAGCAAAATTTGTTAAAAATCAATAATTTATTATATCGATTGGTATTACAGTGAAATTCATTGAAGTCCAATGTGCAACGGTGTCTGAAATGCTGAGTTGAAAATTGGCAAAATCAGCAGTTAAAACGCAAGCATGGAGAAGATGTTGAAGATGAAGGCCCAAGTGATGATCGTGATCCAGGACATCCAAGAGTCAAACTGCCAAGAAGGCTAAGTTGACAAAATTGAAAGAGGTTGGATGGCCGAAAAGGGCAAGACAGGCAAACGGACAAATGGGATCAGACAACAGCATGAGAGTCTGCTGAGATTGGAGAAGATGTGTGTCAGAAGAGGCATGTATAATGAAGTCGTTAAAGTGCGAACCTCAGAGACAACAGTGCGAACCACACGGTCTGGATGAACCCCACAACCCCGAGATTAATTTTATACCTGTTCTTCGATTGACAGTCAGATATCCATGGTTACTAATGACCCCAATGTCTCTATGGTTGATTAATACCAAAGATAAACAGCTGGTTGACACAAGTTGTACCATTTGTGCCACTGGACTGCACAGAAAACATGAAATTACCAGATGCTCAGGACGGCAACTAACCAATAAAGGAACAAATTGAGAAAGGACTTTCAGGCGATATGTGGAAATTAAGGGCATCAGGTAAGCTAATTATATTAACTGGTTTACAAAAGTAGATTTTGGTGTTCGTTATCTACCATATTTTGAATGACAGCAGTTTAAACAACTGTCATGATAAGCGACTGGCAGGGGTTTCAATAAATTTTGGCACAAGTGGGTAGTTCAGCATAAGGGAGCGTATTATTTTGGAAGGCCCATAGGGCCTTCCTTTTTTGAGGGTCCAGGGGCATGCCCTCCAGGAACGTTTGAAATCCTGGGCTCCCGTAGACGCATTTTCTGCATTTTGAGGTCTATTTTTATTTCGCTTTGTTGTTCTTAGAAGTCAACCAATTTGAACATAATTATTTGGAAAAAAAACTGAGCATCTTCTCAAATCGATTCCCGAATGATGCACTATTTATCGATGGAAAAAGGAGCGTAATATTGAAGTTTAACCACAGAAAGTTGGCCTGTTCAGTGTCCTAAATCAACCTTAGTAAGAATCGTTATCGTTCGATCTCGCTTTAACGCTGAAGCAAAAATTAATATGCCAAAAACGATCACCTCTTGGCAGCCATTAGTATTCATCCTAATTCACAGTTTCCTGCCAATCTCAGCTACTTCCTTTCACATCTTTTCACTTCGTTTTGAAACGTTATTTATTACTCATTGGGTTGGGCTTTGCCTCACATTTAAATAACGTCCTAAATGCGGGATACGCGCCAGAATGTCTTTTCTTTTACCTTTCCTTTTGTTTCCTATAACACAGGACTTATTTTTGCCAATTTTTTTTAGCAATAATTCATAGCTGAAAGTCTTACTTGATGTTTGTGTGCGGCTACAAGCGGGTCGTTGGCTCATTACAAGTGGGTAGATCTACCCGCTACCCGGCTGCTATTGAAACCTCTGTACTTGAAAATGATACTTTTCCAGTTTACGCTTTAATGCCAGTGAACGAATATTATAACATATATCGTAGCAAGAAAACGTATGAAAAATGGGCAATACTTTATTTTCTGGGATGATGTAACAAGAATTTATGGAACGCGGATATAAAAAATACCAGGGATACTGGATAAATTATGAAGACCCCCCTAATGGGGCCTCGTTCCTCGGAATTACTGTAGCACGTAATGAGAAGAGAAATGTACCACATGCTCTCAAAGCTCTTGAGTGGTTTGAGACATCGTTGACAGTGGAAGGTGAGTTCTTTATGTAGCTTGCTGCCTCTTACTTCATAATGACTTTAAGCCATTAAGGTTTCAGAGTCAAACATACCGTAGCTGTCTTTGCATTTATGGAGAAGTTGTTAGCAAAGAATTCAGTTTTTCCAGAAATTGTGTGACTCCATCGAAGTGCAATTGAGTGTTTAGTTTAGCTGAAAATCTTTGTGCGGCAATCTCAAAACCTCATCAAGAAAAAAAAAATCTCTTTCAAGGAAGCCAAGATTAACTTTGGAGAGCAACTGTTCTCTTTCAAGAGAACCAAAATTGAGAATACTAAAACTCTTACCTATAATTTTGACTCTCCGATAGTATGAAAATCCAACTAGGACATAAATTTTATCTTTCTCTGGCATTTTTAATCCAGCATTTTCATTCCTGTACATTTCTCATTAGAATTTACACGCAACAACACCTGACAAACGTTTCGGTTCGCTTTTAGCCTAGTAACCAGGCATTTGATCAGGATATGCAAATTTACTACATGGTGTATAGATTTTCTCGCAAATAAGCCGCATCCTCGATTTGATTCGAAAATTTTTGTGGAAAAAGGTAATCTCTTTACGGTAATCTCTATCGAGAGAGCCAACATTCCCTTCAGGGAATGAATAGTAGACTGTTTTGGTATAGGCGTATAAACCCAACAGTGGGTCAAAAATCAATCATCTTAGAGAGACAATTGCTTGCGCAAAAGCATTTGAGACAACTTTGAGTGATGGTATCATTTGTACTGATTATAAAACATATTTAAATCAAGTTGACTCTTGTGAGCCCATTAGATACCTCAGTGTGTGAAAAATCATTCTCAATAATTATTATGTTCAAAAGTAGTAACTCAAAGGGTAAGAAATTGTGAGCTGTTCAGAGTACCATTAAAATAATTTATACAGTAACTGAAGTGTAGAAAACTAAGATAGAAGTGTCAGAAAATGCTTCAAAAAACAGTTCCTGTTTCATCTGTTTTATGTAGTATTACTACAAATTATTAACTCTGGAAAGCAGGATTAGTAGTTTCTATACCTACTATTTTAAGTCAACAAAAAAGTCAAAAATTACATGCAATTCGATCATCTGAACGAAATATTTTACTTTTTAGTGATGTTGAATTGAATCCTGGCCCTGTAACAGCAGAAAATACTCAACTGTAAAAGAGTTGTTTTGGAATGCAGAACGATTAGATATAGATAAACACCCTTAGATGTTGGTGGTGGAGGTGATTGATTTTTTAGGTCGGTATCACATCAGTTATGTGGTGATTCAAATTGCCTTTGTAACTCAGAGCTACAGGAGTTAGGTATTTGACAGACAATCCAGAACGTTTCATAGAAAGTAACACAGGGACATGGTTGCAGTATTTATCAAGAATGTCTATGCAAGGAACATGGGTTGATAATATTGTCTGATACACGTAGTGGCTGATGCAATGAATTAAAGATTTATATCATAGAGTCAGATGAGAATTTCAGAGATGTGAAAAAAATAGTCGAACCAGCAAATACAGTAAAAAATCCTCAGACAATACACTGCGCAGGACAAGTGGGTCAAGTGCACTATGTTCAGCATTATGTGGTCAAAATTCAAATCAAATTGACAAGGATGATTTTAGTGCATCAGTGTTAAATGATCCATTGGTAGATGACAACACCCAATCACCAGAAACAGAAAGTGAAAGCAATGTAGCTAACTCTTGCAATGGTAATTTATCCACAAATCAAAACAAAATAACAAAAACTTGTGAATTAATTAAACAATAACATGAGACAATACAGAATGACAAACACATCACCCGAAAAAAAGGCAAAACCTAATGAGTACCAGAGAAATCATAGGACAACAAAATGCATCTTCAGAGAAAAACACAAAGTGCATTGAGAACCAGAGAAATCATAAGGCAAAAAGTATCTGCAGATAAAAAAGCAGAATGCAATGAGGACCAGAGAAACTATGAAGCATTTAGTTTATCTATGGAATGTATAATTACTACATTTCTTAGAGTTGTAAATCAAGGTCAATTTTGTGTATGTAAGCATGTTACCACGGTTACAAAGCCAGACTGGTACAATCAAAGTCAATTTAAAATGGAAAGTTCAGCATTGTCATTCATTATTGTTAGACCACATAAGGTGGTTCCAGCAGCAAAGTGGCTAATGGACAATAGTAACCTTTATAGAGATGAAGGTATTGTATTTGTTGATGACTGGGTCAATAAGTACAGCATTGAAAATTTTCAACAAGATGAAAAATTAATGATGACAGTGAGATTGGTAATCCACAGTTGGAATCTGCCACAGTCAATAAAAACAATAATGATTCTGACGGAGTAGGCAAAGCTGATTTTAGTGAAGATGAAGAAGTACAGTAGTGTAACACCTGCAGGTATTACTGAGACTATGTTTACAGCAGCCGGCTTAGAATACTTGGTCAGCTTGTTGATCACAATCAGTATACTGATGAAGAGCTAGAGAACTTTAACTGGGAAGACATGCATTGCTTCATACAAAGAGATCCAGTAACATGTGCTAGGCACTTTGAACAAAGTGATGTGAATCACATTTTGACAAACTTTCTGTTGAGTTCTTTAGGGAAAATTTCAGACTGGTTTTATTTTGTAGAAAATCAGCAGAGGGAATCACCTCATATACACATTTAATATTATTATGGCTTCGAGCTCCACAGTTTCAAGTTGAAAATGATGTAGAATTGACAGCCTATTATTGATAAGATCATAAATTATTAACTTGTCACAAGTGAGCAGATAATCCTGAAGTACAGAATTTAGTCAATAGACAAGTACATAGAGATTCACATACATGTCGTAAGAATACCAAAAGTCAATCTAGGTTTAACTATCCACAGCCACCAATGAAACACACAATTATACTTTATCCTCTACATAAGGATACACATAATGATGTAATAAAAGTGCATAAAGTTAAGTGCAGACTATTAATTAAAAGCCATCTAGATAATATGAAAGAAAGTGAAATTGTTCCTTTGATCAGTAAATTAAAATACTGTTGCTCTTCAACATAGGTGTGACAGAGGAAAAATATTTGCTTGCTATAAGTTCATCTCTTAACAGTCCTACTCTGTTTTTAGAAAGAAATCCAATTGAATTACGAATTAACAATTACGACTCTGTTGTCTTAGTGCATGGAGGGCCAACATGGATATCCAGTAGGTATCAGATGTCTATGCATGTGCTTTGTACATAGTCAATTACATATCAAAGGGTAGGAAAGGAATGAGTGAACTTTTAAGAGAAGCTTGTGCTGAGGCAAGAAAAGAAAATATTGCCATTAGACAGCTAGCCAGAGACATTGGTAAATTAGTTAGTAATGTGGAGGTAAGTGTAGAAGAAGCAGTATACATCGTCTTATAGTTGCCTTTGAGAAAAACATCTCTACAAATAGTATTTATAAAATACATCACTCCCTGATGAGAGGGTAGAGCTTAAATTGAAACCAAGGAGTGAAAAATTAATTGAAAACGTGGATGACAACTGGGAAGGAATCTGCACCAGTGGATTATTATAGCGGTATTGTAAGCGCCTCATAAAACTAGAAAATGTGACACTGGCATATTGGGTAGCATGGTATGATTGTAGTAAAAAAAACATCCATAAATCAAACAAATGAAGTGGACATAGATGGTCTACCAGTAGAGGCTTTTATTGATGATAATCAAAATGATGATGATGAGCATAGCACAGTAGCTTCTCACCCTAAGTTGCGATACTGCATAGGTTGAACTTAGTGATAGGCGTAAAATGCATAAACGTTGTTTAATGTATAAAATGGTCAACAAGCTAGCCCCATGTTATCTATGTACGGTATAAATCTTTGCCCCGCTTTTGTTAATGAGAGGTCATGCCATAGCCTTCGTTCGGGAAATGATCTCTGTTTGCCTTATGTTCGGACCAATAGGCATAGGAAATCTTTCCTTTTTTCATCATCTCAGTTGTGGAATAGTCTTCCTTCTAAAGTTCGCCTATCTCCTTCTCTTAGTAGTTTTAAAGATAATGTTTTGAAGCACATGAAATTTCCATCTCGCAACT
>BLAZ01001302.1:924707-927207 GCA_014633955.1 Acropora tenuis
CGTCAACAGGGTCGTCTTGAAATGACAGCACCAAATTCTAAAGCACTAATTACCCTTCAGGAAAGTAAGGACAGGAAGAAGTTTTCAAAATACCCAAGCCCACGAAAATTACCTCTCGTTTTCCAGCAGCTTACAACTACTTACCGAGTGGCAGAAAGTGTTTCGTTGTTTAATCCGTGCGATGAAGGTTTACTGAGGTTGTTTAATGATAAATAACGCGACGAAATATTAGTGAAAGAATCACACACAGGCCCTTACGGTCAAATTTGAAGTTATCTCTGACAGTAACGAGTTTCGTCGTGGGTTTGTAACATTCATATGTAAAAACGCTGTATCAGAATCCCGTTTGATTGGATGCGTCACATTCTGTTGACATTGATTGTAATCACATGTTCCTGCTCACAATGGATGCTTAGCAACTCGCCTTAAATTTGCCGCATGGAGGATCTAATCTTTGCGGGTGACCAAAAGTGCATCATGCTTATAAGTTTATGCTTATAAGTTTATGAAGAGGGAATTGGACTCCACTAGGGAAGAGATCGCAGAACGAATTCGCCACTATGCTACAACGATTCTGAGGAACAAGTCAAGGTGATATTATTGAGTCCTAAAGCCTCCCACTCGTAACAAAAAAGTTGCAAACATTTCAACGTTTTATTTCCCCGACAATCAAGAAAGCATCATTTAAAATATCCATTGCGATGCAAAGAAGCTCGATTTTAGTGTTCACTGGTTTTTCGCGTTGTTTCCTCTAATAAATGGATGAGGCCCTTCCGTAGCTTTGCAGAATGTATATTAACTTTGCGAACTGCGATTCTAATGACAACGTAAATATTATTATTATGTAATTTCCGGTTTGCGTTATCGTGCAAAGTCCAATTGCTGTAGGTTTTGTGTCAGTTTTATTCCGTTGGGTGACGATCAGAGCTCGTGGAAGTATAAAAAGAAAGCTTACTTTTTGTAAGAAAGGACCGGAGAAAGAGATGTGATTGAGCCATTTTTATTTGCACGCTCTAGTGTTGTTATTTCGATAGTCTCGATTAGTGAGCTCTTTGCTTTGTCCGAGTTATCATGTTAATAGCATTAGGTATGCCACGTGTACAAGGCGTAAAAACGGCTACGCATGCGTAAGAGAGAGTGGAACTGTTGGAATTTAAAAATGGTGGACGAACAATTTAATATCACCACAAAATCATGGACGATTTCTCAACATTTAAAGTGGAGTTAGGACGTGATTCGTAATGTCTAGAATTTGTACAACTCCTCAGTTCAAGACTGTAGTGTTCAAGGTAATCAGCAATTGTTTTCCTAAACAAATTGGCGGACATTTACCGGCTTTCAAAGAGACGAAAGGAATTCAATTCTGTTTGGGTTTCTTCGGTTTTTAAAGCCCTACGTGAATTTTTCGGCCATGTTGGCAAGAAAGAAATTTCGAGAACAGCCGAAAAAAATATCAAAAATCACTTGTTTTTCGTTTTAGTAATGAATTATTTTAATTTAATTTAGTAATGAATTATTTTAAATGTGGAGAAGGGAAACGTTAAAACAGAAGCAAATTCAACGTTTTCTACGTGTTTTTTTGTTTTGTTTTGTTTGGGTTTTTTTGTGGCCTGAAAACCTGCCACTTTTCCGAGTTTCTTTTTTTTCGATTTTTTGATAGGTGAATTTATAGATACTGCTAGTAATTATCTTTCAAATTACTATTCCATTGAAAACCTTTCTTGTTGATCGTTGTTTTATTAATAAGAGAAAAATGTTGGGGTGTCTACAGACCGAAGACCGAACAGTGCTATAACGCTTTTTTCGACGCCAAAAACATAAAATCCATTACGTCTTCGTTTTATTTGACCCTAAAACATTGAAATCGAAGGGTCTTCGTTCTGTAGTTTTACACGCCTCAAACTACAAAACGAAGACCCCCGCTAAAACACTTTATTTTACCCTATAACATTGAAATCGAAGGGGTCATCGTTTTGTAGTTTTACTCGCCTCAAACTACAAAACGAAGACCCCCGCTAAAGCGTTTTATTTGACCCTTAAACATTGAAATCGACGGGGTCTTCGTTTTGTAGTTTTACCCCGCCTCAAACTACAGAACGTGGTTTTTCGTGGTTTTTCTTGCTATAAACTGAGTTAATGTTTGTGCTGGCCGACATATACATAAAATTTGAGTTATTTTATTAGCTTCCAACTTAACCTTGGGCCGGTAACGATGGAGCATAAACGTGGCTTGATTGCGAGCATAAGTGGATGGAACTAATGAATTTTCACATATCAAGCAACAAATTGGTGAAAGGATTGTTTGTCAAAATGTAGACGTACCAAAAAAACGACTTCCAATCGGGGAGCTTGATGGAGGGAAGGGGGGGGTTGTTAGAAGAGAAGTGGGGTTTAATACTGAGAGATTTTACGCTAAAACAACAGTGAGGTTAGAATTTTTTAATGTCAGTTTGAGGCGGAAATTTCTACAAAATGGACACCAACATATTAGAAAGTTTTA
>BLAZ01001304.1:43332-45832 GCA_014633955.1 Acropora tenuis
TAACAAGCCTTCGAGAAAGTTTGGAAGCCAATGGCTCTTTAGGTCTCTCATTTATTCTCCTTGCACGCCTTTTATGAGCTACTCAGATGTCCAGAGTTGCACGTTATTTGATGCCTGCTCAGTCTTGAGAAGCGTAACGAAGTGTTCCTCTAAGGGTTGGTTTATTTTGCAAGATTGGGTCGAGGTTGGACTATTTTTTCCTCTTTGATGAATACCGTTGGGAGGACTCTTCATGACCTTTATATTACATATTTCTCGCCAGAAGCGATGGTCACTAATGAGGTAACCTAATTTCTGCTGCAGAAAGCAAAATCTCATGATCCTCTCTGTCTTTTAGGCGGTGATTCCATTAAATGAAGAATGTGGGCTGCTGGAATGGGTGCAAAATACACACGGACTGAGAAACATCCTGACTAAGATTTACAAGTACGTTTTTTCCCTTTAATCTCCATTTTCTTAGCCTTTTGTACTTTCTTCCATTCGATTTGGAAATGTCCTGTTCTTTCCTTGTTGTTTTCTTCATGCTGCATTCTATGAATGTAACACAATCCAGTTTAATGCCGTCACTCGTGACTACTAACTTACAGGCGACTTAACTTTTACGTCCTCATGCAAATTCCTCAATAAAACTCTCTTTAAACCTCACCTTAATTGTAGATTTGGTAATAACTGTTGCAGCAACGTCCATTTATTTCAACTGTCTGTCTGTCAGATGGTGTCTGTCGCTCTACCTGCTTTTCTGTCTACCTATCTGTCTGTCTATGTCTGGCGGTTTGTTCATCAACCTTCTTGTCTGACACTGTTCTACGGTAATGGCGACGCTAGCTTATTTTCAACCTTTGTATTTGCAAACTTCTCTTCTTTCTGCTGGGGATTTGTCGTTTTTGCAGGGAGAAAAATATGTACGTACGAGGTACGGAGATTAAAAAGCTAATCGACAAAGCAGGGAATAAGCTGGAGTGAGTACGACCTACCTGTGTTTTTATCTATTTATGATGTTAAGCTATGTGCTGATCGTTTTATTTATTTATTTACTCTTTTCCGGCATAATAAAGTCGTCGTGTGTGAGTACTTTTTTTGCATAAACCATATAATCAAAATAGAACTACTTGAAACTAGAGAGAATAATGAAAAGCCTGCGTTGTAATTACCTGTTGCGGCTCTTTCTACGTAGAATTTAAAGAAAATCTTACGTTTGGAATTATTGGTTTTCACATAACGTCGTGGGTACCATATTTGTGCCTCAAAGCCAAGAAACAACGGCCAGTTCTGCGCATCAGTAGTTCGAGAATGGAGCTCTTTCCTTAAGCAAAAATCTTATTCTGTTTCGGTTAAAAGGCTTGGCTAATGATCACTTGAATAAAAGCCAAGAATTCTATACAAGTTTTAAATATATTTTTTTGAGCGTTTCAGTTGGTGAACTCGAAGGTAATTCGATCTTAGTCTTTTGTATTTTCTGCCACTGTGTCATAGGCTGGCTGGCTTTTGCTATAATTTGCCTCATCTGTATTGCCTTTATAGGGACAAAATTCGGGTTTTCGTGAATGAGATCCTACCACGGTAAGTTGTGTTACCCATAATTGCTAATTTTTTCAAACAAAAAAACCATTAAGTTTCCGTGACGACATTTATTTAACCGCCCTCTTTATCAGATCTCGTGATGATACCCTAAAGAATTTTATCGTTTGCACGTGCGTTTATTGGCATAAATTATGACCGGACATAAGGAAATTCCCTTGAGAATACAAGCTTTCTGAATTGCGAGAAGTACAAGTTCAATTGGCCAACTGAGTTATTGATTAATAATTTTATGATTACTAAATTTTTTCCCCTCCTTAGGCACCCCTCTGTTTTCCATGAGTGGTTCCTCAAGAGCTTTCCAAATCCAACTTCATGGTTAGTGACACTTCCTTGAACCTGACTCTTATAGAAAATGTTCGTTTTTCACTTCGCCGCCAACGCAGCTCCACAGTTCTTCAAGAAATTAAAGCCTTCATTTATCTGTTTTCTCGTTAGTTCCTAATTTTTTTTATACTGTATAGGAGTTCTTTGTACTTAGTTCTGATTAATTTGAACGAGTTCGCCAGTACAGAACGCAGCAAAATCTTTTGTAGCGACTAAGGTTACGTAGTTGTTTCAAGTGAAACGTTGAAAATTACAGTTTTCATCCAACGTGATGTATTTGAAGGAATGGTGCAACTTGTCCCTCCAACCGTTGCCACGCAACCGCTATTACATTTTTACGCACGGGTGCGTTCCATTATTTTTTGTTAGGTACATGAGCCGCCTGTCTTACTGCCGGACCTCAGCGGTCATGTGTATGGTTGGTTATATTCTTGGTCTTGGGGATCGCCATGGTGAGAACATTCTGTTTGATGCGACGTGTGGCGATTGCGTACATGTGGACTTTAACTGTCTCTTTAAGAAGGTGAGTTCAGCCTGCGTGGAAAGTTTTTGGGCAAGGAGACGCAGGTTTCGTGAATACCACGCGTGTAATGAA
>BLAZ01001304.1:74365-81865 GCA_014633955.1 Acropora tenuis
TTAGAATAATTATTCCATTGGAATCTCTCAAACTTCATTCATCATGTGAATAAATCAGTCACCCGACTAAAAGAAAAGTTTCATTGTAAGTTCACTTGTCTTTTAGAAAGACATTAGGAAGAAATTGGTTATTCAAAGTCGAAGCATGCTTCTTCATATAATTAATGTGAAAAGACATCAGCAAAGAGATGAAGCTAGACGATGGATGGTGAGATGATCTTAAACAGGCCAAGTTTCTAAAGCCTGGACACTAGGCTTTTTAAGTATTGGCACATATAGAAACAAAATGGCAAAAAAACTTCTAGCAGAGAAGTTGAATTTTTTTGGACTGGTCTTGCTCCTTGCAATTTGACTTTGAGTGCATTTGCATTAAAAAAGTGCAATGCAGTGCTAGTGTAAACAATACTAATCCATTGCAGTTACCGTCTGCCAGCAGCATGTCAGCGATACCGGTAAATTTACACCTGAGATTGACAGCCTGTAGTGAAATTTTTTGTCTAAGAGAAAAACAAGGTTTCAAAATCGTGACCTTCATAACTGAACTGCAGCACTACTACTCCATGCCTGCAATAACCATTGTTCAGCAATAATATTGCTCTCATATACTTTGTCTTTTCCAGTTCCTATGGCTCTGTCTTCAAAGCAATGCATAAGGAGTCAGGACAAGTTGTGGCTATCAAACAAGTTCCTGTTGATACAGATTTGCAAGAGATTATCAAGGAAATAAGCATGATGCAACAATGTGATAGGTATGTGACTTCTGCATCAAAAATTTATTTCTCTTACCAGTGTCACAGTAGCAACACTTTTCAAACAGACTGACCTTGCTGAAGAAGCAACCGGCAGTGCTCATAGAGCCCTTTGTGGTTTGATGTTACCCGGCACATAGCTGGCTTAGTTGTCACTTTGTTTTCCGTTAACTTCAATGAAGACTACCCACCTCTGTCCAGTTATCTTCTTTTAATTTTATAGAAACCTGGACTCCTTCTGTGACAATCAGATAAAGTGATTTTTGCAGGCATACTGTGTGCTGTCTCCTCAGTAGCAATAAATATTTTCAAATGTTAATACTATTGTTTTTTTTTTCTCTTTTTGTGCCTTTTATTTTGGCCAAATACCAGATGACAGTCTTGGATCTGTTTTGAAAATTACATGCTATTTAGTTATCAGTTTGGCCTTAGAAAGTGCACTATTGAAAAGCATCTTTCATAACATGTTATAATATTCATATTTAATGAATTTGTTTTGACTGGAAAATGAGTTAAGTCACTAAAATTTAATGACTTAACAACTCATTTTGGCGGTTAATAATTTAAGAAAATTCTTTTGCAGTCCATATGTTGTCAAGTATTATGGAAGCTACTTCAAGAACACAGATCTCTGGGTAGGAAGAACTTGAATTTTGTGTTGTTTTAAAATGAAGGAGTTGTTCTACTGTAAGTTAAACAGCTTGTATGTTCAATAATTTGTCCCAATACCTTAACTGCAAGAATTAATGTTAGAACTTCAGGTTTTAATCTGTTCTTGTCCATCATGTTCGTCAGCTATCATGCTGTAGCGCCTGTAGGAATGTTCCAGGCCCAGATGCAGTGTGATAATCCAGCTGTTAAGAAGTGTTGAAATTTTTTTTCTTTAATTGTTTCTGTTTTCAGATTGTAATGGAATTTTGTGGTGCAGGATCTGTTTCTGATTTAATGAAGATAAGAAATAAAACGGTAAGTCAATTTGATTATTGGACCAGGTGATACAATGTACTTAACATGAAAATTTGGCATCAAACAAGGTTATAATGGTAAAATTACCACATGAAGAGATTGCAGCTGACGTTTTTTCTAGCATTAGCCCTTCGTCATATGAGAAGCCTCAGCTCCGCTTTAAACATTAGGAAGTTAAGCTTTTTCATCTCTTTATTAACTTGCTTGATACCAATTTTCATGGTTCAGTTTCCCACAGACATGGTACCCTATTTTCCTTACAAACTAACCTTTCATTTGTTTTTATTTACTCAACATGCTCAGTGCATGTTCATTCTCTTTCCTTGCAACCCATCTATCTGGAATTCCTTGCGCTATAAACACGGGAAAGGCACATTTTTTTGAGCCGTTGTATAAGGATGTGGTTGCAAACGCAAACTAGTCGGTAAAATGATTTACTTTTGACACTTGATGGAAAAAAGTTTGTGTCGTTGCAATTGATAATAATTATTTTGTCATTGACTGTTGTGGTTCACTCGTGTTAAATTCCCAGCTTGCAGAAGAGGAGATATCGTGCATACTGAAGTACACACTTAAAGGACTTGAATACTTGCATTTGAGACGAAAAATACACAGGTTGGTTTTTCAATTCCATTTTCCGTTATTTTTTATTATTTTGTTCCGTTGTAAAGAAGTCTAGCAGACTCCAGGCATTGGTGGTTTGCAACTTATCTCCGAATACAGCGATAATAATAGCGAAATTTACCAATTGTAGATGACGAACACAAGGAGTTTTATGAGGCGAAGATCAATATTATTATTGTTTGTGTCAGCCAACATAGCGTCGATGACATAAGTTGCAAAGCTCATTGGAGACTCCATGATACGCTTCCTCCTCGGTGTAAGAGCCAGTCAAAATTCGCTGATGGTTTACAACAAAGAAAACAAAAGCCAAGAGACCATTCAACGAAAAGCAAACCCGAACACGAGCTGACGAGACAGAAGAGTGCAATAATTTATGGCCAAATCGGAATAATGACAAAATATCAATCTCGACGTACGGGAGAATCGTACAATCGTAGAATGATTTAATTGTAACTCGGAGAATAGGACCTCTTAATACAATATACTCCCAAACTCGTAGCATCGGAGAATGATTTCGTAGTAAATCTGGGAATGTTGCCTCATAAAATGATATACTCCTAAAATTGTAGAATCGGAAGAATCTTACAGTCAGAGATTGATTTAGTGATAAATCGTATATTCTATTCTTCCGAGTTAGCGATAATCGTACTGCTCCCTAACGAGACGAAGAAAAAATATCACAAGTTGTTACAAGGAGGTAAACCCAACCTCCATATACAAGTTTGCTCAGTCGAGGAATTTAGAATTTCAGTCCTACAGTCTGAAAAATATTTATGGCTGAATCCGAGAATTGTTCGAAATCATGAGTAAATTGATTTGTGTTCACCACCCAATTGTTTGGTTCGCTGTTCTTTGCTTTGAGTCGTTTCGTCCCTTGTGTCTGTCCATGCATTTGAGACGACGGAATTGGCATGGATCTAAGGTTAAGAGGGTGGAGCGAATCGACCGAGTATTCCTGTCGCACCGTTCTTGTAATTTGATGGATAACTGTATTCTCGTCGTTTTGAAGGGATATCAAAGCTGGAAATATACTGTTAAATGCCGAAGGTCACGCAAAGCTAGCAGACTTTGGTGTCGCTGGACAACTGACTGTAAGTAGAATTTTCAATTGCTTACCTGGTGGAAGGAATCAAATCTTCTCTGTGTCATTGCGACCGCTTGATCGGAAGGCATTTTCAGGGTCAGAAGTCAAAGTCAAGTCAGAGCCTAGTTGACTTTTGACTCTGAAAATGCCTTCCGGTCATGTTATCGAAACGTCAGTCAACAACAATATTTCTTCTGAGGGCCTTCATTAGCCGGGACAATCAGTTTCTGTCGAGGTATATGTCAATTCTGGGGGTTAAGCTGTTTCAATTTCACATTGGAGTGTATATGACACGAAAATTTTGAACGATTTCAAAACGTTATGTTTAGGAAGTTTTACATTTTTACTTCACTTATAATTAAATAGTGCCACACGTGTAGCATGTTAAATCACGTGAGAATTTCCTTTCCTTATTTATGTGAAGCAACGAAGGCGGTAAGGACATCGCCAGAAAACAGTGATATGATTGGTTGAACGAGGAAAAATATTCGTACTATTCGTGGGGCACGCACTTGAGTACAATTCTTTGACGTTGTCTGCCAAACAACAACGTGAAAATTCCAAAGTTAAGGTTCGAAAGACAACGTGAACACGCAACTCAAGTCTTCCATTCTCATGTCAACTTCAACGGCGCTCTAACCAGTCACTTAGAAGCGTTCTTTGTCAATAATGGGGAGGTAAAGAAAATACGACGGTTGCTGTAACGACAAATTAAAATATAACTTTGCGTTAGGTGAAGTGTTTTGCGAGTATTCTATTTTGTTCACGTTGTACAAAATAAGCGACGTGCACTTTCGCATGTTTGGCATGAATGGTTTTCTTGCAAAGGCAAGGCATAAAAGATTTAATGCTGCGGGTTCGCGTTGTCGTCGGAACCTCAAAAAATGAAAATTTTGCGTCGTCATTTGACAGACAACGTCAAAAAATTGCACCAAAAAAAGCGTGCCGCACGATTATTTTCCTCATTCAGCCAATCACATCATCGATTTGTGGCGTTGACGTTGCCCTTGCAGTCGTCATTTCTTAAAATCCCTAATATAAAATGCGAGCAACAAGGAATAATCGCAAAATAAACACGTTTGCGAAAATGAGTATCCTTTTTCGAGTGGCGTTTCCGTTCCCGCTACCTTAGCGGTGTCTATTGCCTAAACTATCAAACAGCGTGAAATAATTATTTTCAGTTCTCTTTCATTTATTTATTCAGTGATGTTTCTGTGCTTTTGGTTCATATCACTCATAGTTAAGATCAATGACTGGCATTTTTATTGTTGTTTCTGGTCCTGTTGTCTTTTTTCTTCTTAGCCAATGTCAAAATAGAAGTTTCGTTATACCTTAACCCTTCCATTACGACTTTTCTACCTTAGGATACGATGGCAAAAAGAAATACCGTCATAGGAACTCCGTTTTGGATGGCCCCTGAAGTCATTCAGGTTAGCACATTAGAAGTCACATTCCACTGCAAAAAAATAAATAAATAAACATTTCCCCAACATTTCAAATGTTGAAACCGGCTTTCACCTCATAATGAATTATGCAATTTGTATCAGTGTTTCTCAGTAGCTTTCAATTGAATGGCCACACTTGAAGATTTCAAAGACAGACTGAAAAGCTAGTACCATCTTAGGAACGAACTGCTCGAAAAGGTCACGGAACGAACGAAACTATATGGTTGGAAAATGCCGCATTTTTTCCCCTTTTTTAATTTTAGGAAATCGGTTACGACTGTCTCGCAGATATTTGGTCGTTAGGAATAACTGCTATCGAAATGGCAGAAGGGAAACCGCCGTATGCGGATATACATCCCATGAGGGTAAGTTCAAATATCCAGAGAATATTGTCGCGGACACAATGGCTGGCTTACATGACGAACAAGTGCTGCTGGATCTAGTCCGCGGCTGTTCGCAATAAAATGACGTAAGCAGAGGTTACTCTAGACTGCGAGAAGTCTCGAGACAAGGGAGCGCGCAAAATACACGCACACGCGCGAGACTCGTAGGACAGGCAACGCGAGAAGATAAAGGTCACGAAGTGTCCTTAAAAGGAGTTCAAGCAGCGACGACGTCATGCACAAATCATTGATTTGATTGGTTGAATGGGGACAAACAATCATGCTGCACGTACTTACGTAGAATTCTTTGACGTAGTCTGCAAAGACAACAAAGTGAAATTTCCATATTTAAGGTTTTAACGATTACGTGAACAAACAACTATAAATCTTTCACTCCCCAAATTTACTTCATCCATGTTTAGCGTAATCTGTCAATAGAATGCAAGCAAGAAGCAATAATCGCAAAATAATCACGTTTGCGCAAATATTTGATACTTTCAAGTGACGTTTTCGCCGCCGCAGTCAATTCTTTTTTTAATACAGCATGATCTATTTGTGACATTTATTCTCTCCAATAGGCAATATTTATGATCCCAACTAAGCCCCCACCGACATTTAAAGACGCTGACAGGTGGAGCAGTGAATTTCAGGATTTTGTGAGCAGATGTTTGGTGAAAAACCCCGAGGAACGAGCCACTGCAACACAGCTGCTTCAGGTAAATAATTGTCATAAATAGTCTTGTGTTTGTCTCAGATTCGTGAATTATTGGACAGCATTGTCAGTACTTCGTTTCAACGTGTGCATTTTTTCCACCTCTGATAAAGGTCGCTGTATGTGGATTGGGCTGTTTCTGATTTTACTCCAAGATCTTTTTTTTTTTTTCGAAAAAGCTTTGAGAAAAAAATGTTTGTTTTTTTTTTTTGACATTCTTTTGTTGTCCGTTGGTCTGTCGGTCGGTATGTCTGTTGATCTGTCTGCCTGTGTCTGTCAACCTGTCAATGTGTCTGTCATTTAAAGTTTCGTTCATTTCCTTTTAATATTTTAAAGGAAGGAAAGTGAAGATTGATCATCGCCGTAAATTTTCCAATTCAACCAATTGGAAGGAAGAAGCGTAAAAATATGAGGGCTTCAACGGGATCGCAATACAAATATGAATTTCATATATATTTCACATTAATATTTTAAGTCACTCATTTATTCCCATTTATTCATTAAGTTCCAGTCTTTCGTTCACATTCAATCGTTCCTTTTTTTTCATTTCCGTTCATTTCCATCAACTATTTTTTTTTTCAATTCAAGAATTAAATTCATTCAACATTCCCATGTCTTATTTCCAAGCGTTCAATCATTTTCAGTCATTTTTCACATTCATTCATTCTCATTCGTTTATTCACTTATCCGCTCGTTCATTTCGATCCAATCTTTCCTGTTACTTCTTTGTATTCATCCACTCGATCAAAATCTCTTTCCTCCGTTTGATCACCTATTTTTACTTATAGCATCCATTCATTCAATCCGCTAAATCAGTTAGTGTGCTAAACAGCATGATTCAAGAAGCGCTCAATATAATGGAAGAGGAAAGCACGAGAGAGGACAACGAGGTAATTTCATCGTTGAATTTACAGTGCTGTGATGGAAATAATTTTTCTTTATTCACTTTATTTTCTTCATTACAAATTGGACCGGACATAATTCATTGATCGACAACACCTTTGAAGAGGATATAAGCGTTACATTTTTTTCTTCAAAACTCATTAATAATTCAGAAGCTCATTGACCTATGAAATGGTCGATAATACATCACGTGCAGTGACTTTATTTGGATAGACCTCCTCCTTATTAATATGCGGTGTTATAGCAGATGTAAAGACACAGCACTTGACTTATGAATATATGTCAACAAATGAATATTATCAACACCGCAACCGACCCAACAAATGGCGCGTGCTCGATTTTTGTTTTTCAATGACCACTTGTTGATTTTGGGGTAGCATTCTCCATTAAATTCCTCTCTTCCTCGGCAATTTTAGGCTCCCGAAAAGCTCTGGAACAGGACGCCATGTCCTCTTCAGTTAGTCGAAGAAAAGTTCAAAACACGTGTGAGATTTGATTTTCTTGCATACTAATTTATACCTAACTTTTCTCTCGTATGCTAATTAAAACTTTCACAAAATTGTTAGGAACTCAGTTGACACACGCTAGACCCAATAACAGACGTGCTGCGAGTTTTTTGAACGGCTTCAAAGAC
>BLAZ01001304.1:102539-105039 GCA_014633955.1 Acropora tenuis
TTTTCTATTTTCAAGGTCCGGTATAACTTTGAATGATGACTTCAATCAAAAGAATCAGTCAAGAAACACCTTTGTATCAGCGATCCTTGTTGCTCAGTAATCACTTGTCTCTTGCCTCTTCCCTTCTCAATTTGTTTATGGACCGCACAATAGAAAAGATAAATGCAATCTATTCTTGTAGTGTCCTCGGACATAATTAAACTTCTTTGAGTAGTCCGCCCTTCCTGCCATTAAATCGTTATCCCTTAAAATGCCCAGTCACCTCCTCAGGCTCATTAAACGCTGACCGATCCTTTTCAGTAATTGAGAAATCTATTTTTTGAGAGTATTTATTCTAATTTTGAAGTCTGGCTATTACATGCATTTCTGGCTTATAAGTGAAACCCTCAACCTTGGCGGTTTCTTAGACTGACCCGAAAGTAAATTGATGTTAATTAAAGTTTCGCAAAGACAAAGGAAAGAATTGTGTTTAGTGGCAAAATTCAATCTCTCTATATTCTTAAGGACGAAATCTTTAATTGATTGTTGCTTATTTAGGAAATATCTCAAGGTTGAAAGGACAGACGAAGTACGTTGAATAGTGGGCTAATTTCGAATTCTTCAAAAACAGAGGAACAATATTAATTAATTAATTTGATGTTTGGACGAGAAGAAAATGCTATTAATTGCTCCTTGCCTTGGCTGAATTCTTGTGCTTTTGTACGACTCTAAGCTAGCCTTTTTACTGACAATTGTTTCTGCTTCATTAAATCTTACGCTAATTACAAAGAATTTAAGGAGAAGTCATCATCTGGGGAAAACAATGCTAAATATGAAGATAGTTGTCTTAATTCGGCGTTAGAGTCCGGCGGCAAGGATATTATAACAGAACGTGTCGCTCAAGTTATAAAACAATGAAAAAAAAAAGACAGACTGGAAACAGCAGCTAACGAAAACAAGTACGCACGCAAGCAGATGGAAAGCTGCGCAGCGTCAAGGAATGTTGGACGCAGATGTTATATTGGACATCAAGGAACGCCGGAGAGCATAATATCGATGTGGGAGGTAGCTATAATATTAATAAAAGAGGTAATTAAAAAAGAAGTTCTTACAAAAATTAAACTTGATGTCTAAAGTCCCTTGTCTTTTAAGTTGAAGGGTCAGAACCTACACACAGATGATGAATGAGCTGTCATGGGCTGGAATTTTTAAAGTACATTTCTAATCAGTCGTGATTCATCCTTTAGATTGGTAAGCCAATTATCGCAGACAAAACATAAACATTTTGTCAAGAGATTGGGCGGAATTAATTCAATAACTATGTACTCCATATGTTTGAAGGGTTTAAATATAGTTTGGTCCTCTACGGTGCGGGAGGTACTTACTAAATTGATTGGAATCTGAAAAAATAATTCATGTTTAAGAGCCTGGTAGAGCTGTGGCATAAATCGCTCGCAAGCTGGTACTACTGAAGGAACTCGCTGACCTCTCACGGTGAGCCAGGAGTCTATAAAAAAGCAAGATGGCGACCAAATGGGGTCACTCTGTCAATATGTCCGTTTCCAGCGGAATACGAGAAGAGAAAAAGACGACCAGGGCTTCAAACGTGCAGCAGCTGAACGAAATATCCCTGTCGATACAAGGGCAGCAAACTGTTCAGGATATAGTCAGCAAAGCGACAGATCTTTTCCGTTGTTTAGAGGACGCCAAGATTGTAGTCGACGAAAAGTCGAAAGTGGAGATAAGAAATAACAACAAGAAAATACAAGAGGCCTTGAGTGGAATAAAAGAGCTTTTCTCTCGGCTCAGAGCTATCTATGACGAAACTAATCGACGTGTGGATATTCCTCAAGGAGATAATCTAGAGGTTTGTACCACGTGCAATTCCAGTTTGACTTTAAATTTACAAACTATATAGCTAATGTACGAACAAGTTTCCTCCGTGCTTTAAACAAGAATTTATGAAAGCGAGACATAGTTTGTCCCTCCTACTTTTGGAGATCTCGCTTCGTTTGTATTTGCTTGGCTAATGACCAGAGGCAAATGTGTTCTTGGTCAAAATCGACTGTGTTAGCATAATAGTGTTCGTGGCTTAAATGAAATTTCAACAGATGACAACAGGATTGGGTCTCAGAGGCAATGAGTTGTTTACAAATCATTCTCCAGTCGTTCAAATACGAGTAAAGCAGAGCTTACTGGCAAGCCAAGTCTAATCCCCTGATTTTGTGTAGGATGTTTATTGAAAGCCCATCCAAACCTTCGAAAATCTGTCCAAGTCAGTTTTTGTGATTAATTTAATAAAAAAAGTCAATCTTTGGAATTATAATGAATTTATATGTGTGGTAGTCATTGACCAGGCCATCTTGAAAGTTAAGACGGATTCCGCTCAAAAGATCAAGCAATAAGTCCAAAAATTATTTACTAGAAGTCTACCCACAGCATGGTTATTTTTTTAAAGCTATTTAAATTATCTTACTGTAATTCATATCTCTAGGTGACCCTGCGATGAAATCCCTTAGCA
>BLAZ01001304.1:125639-127505 GCA_014633955.1 Acropora tenuis
TAAGGTCATACGGTATGTGCGCAGATAAGCAATCAGAAAGCTAGAAATATAATATCCAAGGTTGAAATTTGAATATCAATAGTTGTTCTTTCGACTGATGTTTACCTAACGGAGGGTTCGTTCACTCTGACTAAGGGCTAACGCTTGTAACGACAGTTTCGTTACCTCGTCACAGTGGGAATTTTGAACTTACAAACTCGTTTTGTACCAAATTTTAGTGTTTCATCGACGCAACACCGCAGTTTCTTTACAAACTAAACCGTTTGCTCTCAACTATGAACATTCAGCGTTCACTACGAGGCGTTTTCGTAGAGGAAGGTATTCTAAGAGTCGTTTTTGGTCATACTTTCGCTCGAAAATTTCATTTATCGACCTTGGGCCATTGGAGCGATTATTGAAGCATTCCGGTTGGCAAGAAAGGGTTCTAAATATAGCTCGGTTTTTTTGTACTCCAATGAAAATTTAGTTTGTAAAGAAGCTGCGGTGCCGCGTCGATGGGGATGTGAAACTCTAAAATTTGTTATCAAACGGGTTAATAAGTATCAAATTTCCACCGTGAAGAGGTAAGGAAGCTGACGTTTTGAGCGAAGGGTGCTGCGGTCTAGCGAATGATCTCTTCTCCTTACCTGGGAGAGGTGCTCTGCATTTGGATGAACTGCACCTTCCTATCAGAGGGCAATGCGGCGCGGATTGTTGGCAAACAGATTTGGATTTTTGGTATTCTTCTTCGCTTCCGCAACCGCGGGACAGACGAACTCTGTGTGATGCTATGAGCTGGGTCACGAAGCAGGCGGGCTTGGGCTTTTTACAGACCCTGTAGTTGACATTGCCAATGCAGTGCGCGTTCCAGCCAACGGCCATGCATTCTGCACACTGGAATGCATCTGCAAAAGCACATAGCTGTGGTATTAGTCGGCTTGTTAGAGCGGTTATTGAATGATAGTCGAAAACCCAGTGTCAAGATAATTACCCTGACCAATCACAACGAACCAAGCAGAATTCCGAGCAGATACCTGTGACTTGCACAAAGCGCGGGAAAAATCACGCGTGCATTCTATTGGGTTTTGCTCCTCGTTGGTCGGAAAATTGGCGCGAGATTGAAAGCCAATCACTAAGCGAAGGAATTTCAATCACGTACTTACTTTGGACAGTCACTCGAAAACTGCTGCAATGTGGGGAATCTTCACTTCTCTATTTTTGTTGAGCAAATTGCACTTTTGTAATAGCTAATTCCAAGTTCCCCTCAATCTCCGCTAATCTCTATACGAAATTGTTACTAAGGTAATTAGTTGAACCTTCGGTATGAATGAAAACTGATATTCATAACAGACTGACACACGCCTTGAAATAGAGACAGAGGTGATTTCGAAAATGGCCTATCGGACAGTGTTCATTGACTCGATAGCTAACCGATATCGGGTGTTTGAGCTGCGCGCATGCGTGTGATTATGACCACCTCACGACGCTGGTTGGCCTGCTAGCAGGCTCACTTGTTTGGGGTATCGAGGAAGAATGGGTCATTACCAGGAGCCGATGAGTAGGAGCTTGCAACTCCCATACTAAGCCTATGTCACGGCATTTTACAGACTGATCTATTTTTAGTGCACCTTTGCTTTTGTGAAAGAAAGGCAGTTCCGGTCCAGTGACGCAGTGAGGTCAATTAGTGGCTTGTGATTGGTTATGGCACTCCCACGGGAGTCTCATTCAAAGTAGATTCGATCTAAAAATAAATCGGTCTATGAAAACGCCTTGACAGAATTATAGTGGAGTTGCATGCTCCTGCTCATAGGTTCCTGGTCATTACCCCAAACAAGTCCATCTGCTCGTAGGCTACAGGCTGGTGTAAGCCTTCCTCTTGAAACTAGC
>BLAZ01001304.1:137515-140015 GCA_014633955.1 Acropora tenuis
CGCCAAATGTCAACAAGAGAAACCAGAGAAACGCCAACTGATGCATCACTAATCTTGTTTGAATGCTTCCTTAAAGGAGAAAAATATATACGAAATATACATAAGACTGCTGCGGCATTCAAAATTCTCCGTTCTGCCTGTTCGGCTGTTATGCCTCAAGGGTAATTGAATTTTGAGATAAAAACCGTTACTTTTCACTTTAAGCTGCAGAAAGTTTGCATTTCTCATATGTTTTTGCCAAGGAAAGTTTATCAAAAGCGAAATAGAAAATCCTCTTTCTTGCGGTAGTCTCTTGAGAAGATATCTGGTGAAGAGTTAAAAAGATCGAGACAGCGAATATTTCTTGGAAAACAAAGCATTAGAAAGCGTAATGTGGTGAACAACGCCCCCCATCTCTTCTGTTCAGTTGTTGATTAACGATGTTTATTGATTATAATCACAACAAACGAAAACAAGCCGTGCGAAATTTTTAGTCGCTGAAAAGACAAAAGGTAGCGCCGTAATTTTAATAATCAATTCCATAAGAGAAGGAGGTGTTCCCAGCTAGAACTCAAATACTTTCGCCAGACATTAGACGATCAAATAATTTCGATTTTGATTTCAAGTTCTAATGAAACAGAAAAGTTGAAATACATATAGAAAGATAGAAAGTTCTGTACTGCAGAAAGTCAAAAATGATGCAAGGCTACTTATCTCTTTCTTAGTGAAAATCACATGTTGTAACTTTTTCATGATTCGCTGGTCAGGTCCAAAAATTGAATACTGAACGTCTAGGAAAACGATGTCTATATCTTTGAGCTACAATTAACACGAACTTAAATCTGCTGTCAGCTCTCGGAACTGAGCGGTTTAGTGGTCCAACAATATTCTCGCGCGCAAGAATATTTTCTTTCCAAAATGCAGCCAAGTGGAAGTTGGGAACAGTTCTTTTCTTATATAGTTAAAAGTCAAGAGGAAATTTGAGTGAGTGCATACCTTGAAATATTATCGGTAAATTAACTGAACCAAGTTGTCTTCAGACTCGCCGTTGCAGTGAGAGCTCTATTGAGCCGAACTAACTCCTGAAGCAGGTTGTTTGAGACACTGCATTGAAGACGCTCTCACTCAGGTTAAAGAAGGTCTTGCTAGATAACTTAATTGTTTTTATTTCAGTCATGTTTCAAGTCTATTTTTCTTTAATTGTTTAGACCTCCTCGTTAAACCTCCTCATATTTTTAGTCTTTTCAAGTTTGCTACGCGTGTGTAGTCTCCACCAACCTAAGTCGTACAGATAATTGCTACAAAAACATGTCTGGAAATCAAGGAACATCTCTTGTCACTTAAACCCAAACCATGTCTATTTTTTTCATTATACATTAAAGTATTTTGCTTGCCCTGACCAAAGTTCGGAGATTTCAAGCTATGTCTGTGAAGTTTAAGCGAATTTATTTTCTCAGCTTAGGTCAAAATACACAAGGACACACAAATATTTTTTTTCCTGTGAAGCCACCTTTAAGCACTTCCCCTGGAGTGTTGTTCTGTTGTCATCTGATATAAACATTTTGACCTTCACCAAAGACTAATTGTGTGTAATTTTAACCAAACGTTTCTTCTTATGGATTCTACTAGCATTTGTCAGTAGTTTTCGAAAGAGTCTGCGGAGAGAAAATGAAACCAACCAGAACACAAAAATTTATTTGATCTGAAGCAAATGGACTAATGATGACAGCCAAAAAAATATTTGAGGGAAAGCAAAAGCTTGAAGAACGTTGAAGCGTTTCGTTTCAAAAGAAACTGTGGTACCGTGTCGATGGCGAAGTAGTAACCTAGTAAGCCTAACACTAACAAAAATTTGGCATTCAACAAGTTGAAAAGTGTCAAATTTCCACCGTAAAAAGACACAAAACTGGCGTTTTTCTCTGACGGAGGGCTAACGCTCGAAAGGTCAGTTTGCTACCAAATTTTAGTGTACAACTTGGCATGTTCATTATGGATGATGAGGTCAACCCTTTCTTCGCCAGCAACGCAAAAAGAGGATCGAAGTCAACCAACCAAAGCACTGGATTTCACCTTGACAGACGGGATCTCGAGCTTTGCGTCACAATCCTCGGTTTTGATATATAAAAGAAATTCTGGATATTAAAATTTAGATTTTGGCTCATAAAATACAATTCATTCTTTTCCGCTCATCCTTCTCCCCTGAGGCAAGTAAAGGCCCATGAATTTCCACTGATTTTATTCATGCAATGATCCTTTAAGCCCGCCTTTCATATTAGTCTTTGTTTTGCAAATCTCTGCATTGATGATAATTGAAGAAGATATAGCTTTTAGTTTAATGCAACGGAATTTTCCGGTAATAAACGAGAATATCAGGATAATTTCTTTGCGCTTTAGATGTAAATATGCCAAAAAGACAAAAAGGTAAACAGCAAAACACGTTTCTCGTGCTAATAGGCGTGCGTGGCTGTTGTGGACTTCACGGCAACCATGTTTGTGTACGGCGCGTTGACTGCCAAAACTA
>BLAZ01001304.1:283608-291108 GCA_014633955.1 Acropora tenuis
AAAAGTTGAACCTTGCTCAACTTTTACCTTTACGCGCGGGCTTTCATATATCGTCTCTATTTTATTTACGTACGTAAAGCCATTTAAAGTTTAAGTCCGTACGCACGTAAAAATTACGCGACAGTGGAAATCCACCTTAAAGGAGAGGAACAGGAAAATTATCACTTGTTATATAAGGCGAAAATCACTGGAAGTCAACTTCCGATGAAATGTTTCAGAGCGCTTTTCACCTTCGCGGAGACCGACTCCCGACGAACCTGGAATACATGTAAGGGGAAAAAAAAACTTGATGAAGCGAACTTTTCGAGGTAAAATTCTTTTAGAAACTTTACTCACCGTCCACGCTGTTTGCAATCGACTTCGAAGATCGACCATCTAGGTCCCTTTCTTTTCCTAACGTCCGCTAAAATTTATGCGGACATTCCCTGTAGACTCCGGTTCCCGGTTCACGACTTCCCGTTTCAGTTTTAGGGAAATCCATTAAGAAGGGAGTGTCGATACAGCCTCGCATGTTGCATTTTGAACGAGTCAACTAGCTTATCT
The DNA here is from genome assembly GCA_014633955.1 of Acropora tenuis. Taxonomy (NCBI): domain Eukaryota; kingdom Metazoa; phylum Cnidaria; class Anthozoa; order Scleractinia; family Acroporidae; genus Acropora; species Acropora tenuis. The sequence goes on from BLAZ01001304.1 coordinate 284,152, forward strand.
GTTGCTGTACCTTCCCGCCAGGATGGTAAAGCTACGAGTCAAACTGATGAATAATTTTCTTTGTAATCGTGCTCCCAAAGCTCAAACTGGCCAATTTGATAGCGTGGCGAATAATTGAAAACGAGGCACTCGATATTGTAACAAAGCCCTCCGCGGCCTTTTTGTAACATGCATTTTTGCGAGAAAAAAAAATTCATTGGGGACAATGGAGCCTTTTGTAATAGATAGTAATCACGTGGCGTGATTGTGAAGAAATTGGTGGAAGAAAACACAGAAACAGCGATCTTGTCACTGGACATTACCAAGCGTTCTTTTGAGTTATGTTTCATTGTACAAGTGTGCCGCAGGTCACGTGATTCAAAACCAGCTATAACCAATTCAATTCTGAGTTGCTTTTTTTTCAAAACGTCCTAATCGCGTAGCCGCCATTTTGGATTGGAAACGAGGCAGGCGGGCATAAATAATTTACTTGTGTGTTTTCTAAAGATGGCGTGCGCTTTCGTTTTTGCTCATCACTCGAAAAATTGAGCAAAGATAGATCTTTACCTCAATCGTAACGTTTGTCATTACTACAGTAAGGTAAGTAGCAGAAGGCATACGTTATCTTGGCAATTATTTTGATGATCGACCAGACTCATTTAAAATCCAAAATGGCAGCTGTCCATGGTTGCCTGACATTAATCGGGTGATGTGAACGTTGATGTGCCAACAACGGGGCTGGCGTCACCTGTGTGGGTCTTGTTTTTAACCTTTTTTCGGTTTACTTTGATGATACTGCAAAAATAAATTGAAATCGGAAAACTGTGCAGATAAAATCATCATTTAAATATAACATCTGTCATTTTTTTGGGTAAATTTTATCACTAATCTTGGCTATCAGCTCATTTAGCACATGACCTGATGCGAAACGAAAACTTGTAAAATTTGTAAAACTGAACCAAAATTTGACATGTACAGATATCAAAACTTAAAGAAATTGATCAAACTAATATTCAATTCACGCTTGTGTGGACTGCGAGTAGTCTCGCACGAAAAAAAGAGTGGGGAGACTAAACCCTTACGTACGCAATGCGTGGGAGCTCTTATTTGAAAAGAGATCAGTTGCAGGTTACTCAGCGCTACGTGCGCGCGCCTTTTACCATCTGATCTCTAACGCGCACTCATGGAATAACTGTTGAGATTTTATTTCCCGGAATTTACTGAAACTAAGAAAAAGGAACAAAAATGTGATACAAAGGTTTCTGTCATGCATCTCGAACTTAAATTTTTAGACTACGTACACAGATATCATAAGATCATTGATAAAGGTCGAATTACCACCGTAATGAGGTAACGAAGCTGGCGTTTCGAGCCCTTCTTCAGAGCGAATTTTGATAACATTAGCAGATAACACTTCTCAAATCGTAGAGAAGAATATTACTTTATCCACAAGAACAAAATCAAAGAGTTCAAGAAAAAAAAAAATGGATCGTAGATGTTAACTTCAAATACAGACTTTTTCTTTGTCAATAATATTGGTATTTATAATAACATGAAATGTATTGTAATGTCGCGAGTGAGAGGACTAACATACGTGTACCCTTTACATTGCTTAATTTTGCGGTGGGCTCATAACATAACATAACATAACATAACATAACATAACGAGAGCGTGCAGTTCCCCGTTGGCCTTTTAGCTTGACTGGTGGTGCACTGCAACGGCATCGCGGAGGTCACGGATCGAGTCCTGTAAATGCCTTTCTCGCCTAAAAACGGCGTGGATGATACACTTCAAAATTTGTTTCTATCCCCAGTTCAAATATATGAATTTTTTTCGTGTATTATCTAATTTACAGGATGATAAAAAAGTTACTCAGACAGATCGTTGTTTTCCTTAGGAAAAAAATCATCAGGACACTATGTAACTTTTGGTCTGCCAGCCGAGTTTTTAAAAGCAAATTTGCTGAAACAAAACGAGTGCGGCTCGATTTTACGGAGCTCTTTGTTCAGCACGCCGTTGGCATCTGCATGCACGCGGTGCGGTCCTATTTTACAGAAACGGATGACTTAAAACAGTTTTTTCGCAAGCAACGCAGCTTCAAGAAGCGCTCCAGGCGATAGAATGTCAGTGCGGTTTGCTTGCAACTCTATAAACACATAATCCATTCTTTTCACGATAGTAGTTGCAGGGCCAGAATTTCGGGGCGAGTGATAAAAAAGTCAATTCTTCCTGCCTTTTTTTTTTCACTGTAAACGTTTATGACATTTTTCACGCATGACCGTTCCGACGAAGTCAGCCATTGAGAACGATAGCGGTGGCGCGCCTTCTCCTCTAACAAAGCCATCGCCACATGCAACTCTCCCTGGCGGTACAGAATTGACAGATTTCTTGGGTTATCGTCGTTAAAGTGTATTTCACCATCTCTTGAATGAAGCGATTTGTAGCTAAATGAAATGATATTCTTTTGGCCCTCTGCTATTCCTACAGTGGAATCCCTTGGCTTCCCGAACCTCACGATGTCTTAAACCTTGTTTTCCCTGGATTTGCTTCACTCAAGCTCTATAATCTCACCCCTGCATGATTTCTCAAGCCCTCAATTTCTCGAGAATCCCGATAATTTGAACTTCCCGTGGCACAAACTCGAACCGGCGAAAATTTCGAAATTACATTCACGCCTTTAAACCGGTTGACACTTCCGGATAAGCTGTTTTCTCGAATTTTAATGCATAGTTACCAAAACAAGGAATGACCTAAAATGACCTCAAACGATCCAATACATACAATATTTGGTTTTCTCAAATGCCTTGATAATGTACCGATCAAATCGAAACTTCAACACCCCCAGGGCAAACCCCGGGCATTTGAACTTTTGAAGATTGGATTGTTCAAATTCCCGCCCCTCGGGCCAAAATGGTATTCAAATCCCAGTCGGATTTGTCCGACAAATGCCCCTCGATCATCGTCGGCTCCTGACGTCGAATACTCGGCGACATTAAATCAAAATGGAAAGCTATTTTATACGCTGACTGCGAGGTACGCTTTAAGAATAGAAATGCATATTAATTAGTTAGCTAGCTACGTCGAATGTTGTTCTAGTGGCAGGGTATTTTGTAGTTTATTAGCCAAAGCAGTCTTTCATTCGACAGTGTTTTTTTTTTCTTTCACGATTCACTTCTGTTTTATGGCCAAGCTAAAAACCTCTGCACCGACACAAACGCGGGACAAAGCTACAAATTGATCGTGACTCATTGTTTAAAACATCTCTATCGTTACAATCTGAAATCATTAGTATTTGACCACTCTATACTTTTCATATAAACCTTCAAAAACTCTACACAACCTTTGAACACCTCCTTTTTGTAAGCCAATCACTCAGTAATGCTATCTCTCTTCCTTCAATTTATCCCATCTCGTCAAACACGTGTTAATAGCTGTTATTGCGACTTCGGCGCCTAAAATAAAATCGAAACCTAAAACTTCCGTTTCAATTTTTCCCACCACACCCAAGCCGCAAACGTCAAATCCTCACCCCTGGGAAAGGCCTTTCAATTCAAATTCCCCACTCCCCGGGCACAGAAAATACACTTTATCAACTCGTTTGATAAAACCAAATTTTCGTTTCTCTCTCCCACAACCCAGCCATTGTTTCAAGAAGTTTGCATGTGTATGTACGTGCGTGTGCTGTTGTTGTTGTTTTTTCGAAAGGAGATATTTCTAGTTTAAACTGAGGTCAGCGTCGTAACAGCAGTAAAATTAACACGAGACGGTGGTTACCTTGCACGGGATCAGTTTCTGGTTATTTTAAAAGGGGATCATTTCCTGAGAGGGCACGCCCTCTTCCCATGCATATGAGAGACATAATTTTACTGTTCCGTAATGTTGACAAGCAGCAGGTTTAGCATGTCACCTAAGCCTTCTTGTTACCCGTCGTGAAGATGGCGGCGTGAAAGAAATCTGTTCGACTGGCAATTACAACGCAGTTGTAATTTGCAAAGAGGAAGGAAGTTATTACAAATTATTTCACCTAAATTGAGTAAGCGCTATATACAGACTCTCCACGATAGGTGTTCCGTGTTTGTCTTTTATATACGTTTTGTTTGTAAATAAAGGTTAAGATCTACTAAAAAGGATGTATTTTTGTTAAAATATGAACGCGAACTCATAATCAAACAATACCCGGCCAATTAAGAGAAATTTGATACCACCTTCGATGAACCATTCTGCGTTTCCCCTGGAGGTTCGAGAAATCGGGATTCCACTGTATTATTTATGTGTTTTCCTTCATATCGCGACAGCACCAACGAAAAATGCCAAACTTTTGTACATCATTTAGTCACGCTCAAACAAACAGTTTTTTGGCTGGGAAATTGCTTCAGAGAAGTTTCTCGAAGTATTCGAGGTCTTTTAAAGGTCTCAAGGGTAGTAGTATGTTAGCAGATAGAAACTCTATTCCGACCCTGTCTTTGAAATATCGAAACCGACCACGTCGATAAGTAGAATAAATTGAAAAATAGCCCTCAATTCGTTCGCCTTTCATTAGAGACTAGTTTAAGCTGGAGCATGTTGTTGAGCTTGTCATTAACTGCGAATTGTAGAAGACGTTATCCTGACCCATAGAAGCGTTCACTGTCACAATAAAACCGAGTGACTAAAGTTCTTGCATTGCCATTGGTGTTCATAGTCGCCCAAAGGGTCACTGGTAACGTGTTTGAGGTCAACTGTTTCCATAGGACTGCCGTGCTGTTGTCCTTCAGCGAGGAATTGTGTGACTCAGTTGCGTTATATGCACAAGTTTTGTTGCTGTTATTGGTAAACGACTCAGCGTTTTGCGCAAGTGAAGAAAACGCAAGTAGCATGGTCGAAAAATCGACAACCAGGTATAGTTTTTTAGTCAATTGATACACGAGCGTCTCCGGGCCCTCGCAATCGAATTTGTCAGAGATTCGTCAGTTTTTCTCCATGTACGCATTGTGTCATGAAGTCATCGTCGTTGTGCAATATGATACCTATTAGGAAAGCTCAGCATCGCGACGCACGAGGGAACGCTCGCAAATCGCCGGAAGATCGGTCTACGAGGAAGTCTTTTTTTCGCTAAGGCGGTTCTCCGTGAGCTGCAAGTTATACCGTGGAATTATCCATGCGTGACCAAAAGCAGTTTAAGTGCTCTAAATTACTCATTATATTCTATTTTAAGAGATAGGATTTCCTGGGAGCACCTACCGGAACCATTTCCCTTCAAATCATTTCGATTGTTCATTCTCGAAAAACTAATAAAATTTGATTTAATCAGTTGAAGTAGATTGAATAACTCTCAAAACTTTAAGGTCTAAAAATTAGGCTGTGGAGTCACCGTAACCTGACGCAGTGCATTTAGAAACACGAGTTAAAAAGGAAAGCAACACAGAAGACATTTTTCTTTAGCCATCGAAACTTGCCCTCTAGTGCGACTGAGTAAAAACGGCGGGATATACCTTGGAGGGATACAAAAGAGACGTTTCTTGACAGTATATGTTGCCTAGCATATGAGTAGCAATGTACGTAAGTCTCCGCTGAGTTTTACTAACAGAACACAGTGCAGGAAATTTCTGCCTGTACTGTATGAGAGTGAACTTTCAAAACTTAATACAGAGAGGCCCTCCAGTATCATTTCTGCTCTTAGAGCGCTTACATGCAACTGATAAAAAAAACTGAGTGAATTTTTGAAAACGGCGTAAGAGAAAACGAAAATTCATCTCTGTCGTTCTCCAATCCTTTTTTCTTCAAAGCGTTTTCTCTTTATATTAGGGTCTCAGATTTAAACTGCACGTTTTCACGGCAGTATCATATAAATCACGAACGTATAACGAGAAAAGTTTGTTTGCTAAGCTACACGATGTTTTTAAACTTAGTAAGCTTTATTCTTGTAACTAAAAGTGCGTTCATTGTTTCAAGATTATCAACAAAAAATTTAAAAACGAAAAAGAAAGAAAAAAAAAACAAGAAATAAAAGAAGAGAAAAAAAAGGTCAAAAAACGAAAGGATGTTATTTTCGAAATTTTTTTTCCTTTAAACTTTTGAATGGATAACTGACAATTTCCGAAAGAAAATCGTCGAAGTTTTAAGGAAGTTTATTTAAATTTCCTTGCTTTGTCCTTGTATTTCAAGTTCCTCTCTAGACTTTTCTTAAGCGTGCGAGTGGGTTTTAATTCAGTTTGTATAGCCCAAGGTTTCTTAAAAATATCAAGCCTTTCAAATTAAATTAATCTCTTGAAAAAGTTATTTTCATCCAGGGTTAATTAAACGCTTTTGAAAGGTTTCCAAATTGATTTTAAAAAGTGACAAATTTGTTCGTTATCTCTTGTTTGGTAATTTAAGAAACAAACGTAAGGGAGTGAGCCGAGAGTTCCGCCCTATATCGAAATCACATCAATAGATAAATAAGCCTCTACGTCAGCGTAATTCGGTTGACTTTCTTATTTTAGGGTATCATATAGCACGAGATATACGTGACCTTTCCTTATTGTTAAGTCTTTATTAGAATTATTGCGCACAAGGCTATCGACTTTTCCAAGACGATTTGTTCTCGTTCGTTCAATAGCGAATAGATTTCCAGCGGCGGCAAATTTAAGACGATTTAGAAAATAACAACCCTTTCGCCAAGGTTGACAGTTCTTGTTATTTGGTAAGTAGAGATGTTGAAGTCTTACTTTGTATCTTTTAGTCAATTTATGTCTCTTTATTTTCGCTTTTTGTGAAGGAAAGTTATTCCTTTACTTGCTGGTTATAAAATGCGAATCCTCTAGCATGGTTCTAGCCTCAGGTAGAAAAGTAATTCTGCGCTGTCATAAATATTTCGCTATTTCAAAGTCCACCCGTTTCGTCTCTTAAAATTTGGACGAAATTTACTTTGAATGGAGTGCTAGAAAAGGTCTTTACTCATTAGTAGAAGCACAGTTTGAAACAGATCTAGCCTAGATTTCATTCTTAGTGATCGTTTT
>BLAZ01001304.1:322244-324744 GCA_014633955.1 Acropora tenuis
TACTAGTGGCTCGCAGTTTCGTCAGAACCTCAAAAAGGAAAAATTTCACGCCGCCATTTTGCACGTGCGGCACGATTATTTTTCCTCATTCAACCAATCAAATCACTGATTTGTGACGTTGTCGTTAGCGCTGCCGCCGTCATATTTGTTAAACTCCATGACGACGGGAGGGCTGCAACAATGGCCACGGCAACTAAAACGCCCCTTGAAAACAAAAACAGGAAAAAAAAATTTGGCAAGGATGTCTATTTTGCCATTTTTTCTTCTTGCCGGTAGTCTAAGTTGATAACAAACCATGCTAAAGGTGCACTGGTGGAAGCTCCGTTGGAATAAAATTTTCGACATTCAACCAATTCTCGGTTTTCACGTGATGTCACGGCGGCCATGTTGGTGTACAGAACAATAGCGAAAAAAGTCTTTTGGGAATTTCATTCTATTATTATGCAAAACTTGAGCGACATTTTGCCATTGTTTTGTACACCAACATGGCCGTCTCATCACGTGAATGAAAACAAGGAATCAGATCATTGTTTTGTCGCGTTGGCTTTGTCGTTGCCGTCGCGAGCGCTTCGCAATCGACCTAAAACGCTAGTAATAAATATTTACGAGATAAAAATGTTGGAATTCTGCTTCCCCAAGCAACTGTCTTCAATGAATTTATTTGTAGCGGAAGCCCAAAGTAGCGGCCCAACAATGGGTGGGGAAGACATGGTCAGAGAACTTGAGCGCCTCCAAGTGCGTTTGCAAGAACGAGAAGACGCCATACAGTGTGCCATATGCATGGAAAGAGATAAAACTGTGGTGTTCCTGTGTGGCCACATGGCTTGCAAGATTTGTTCGGATCGACTTCAAATTTGCCACATTTGCAGGGTCGAAATTCAGAATAGAGTACAAGTATACCGTTGACCGACACGAGAGGTTAGAAGCATGTGCACGAGGCGGGAAACCACCTTTATCTTGTCTCCGTAGTGGCGCCTCTCTATGAGAGCTCGTTCGGCATTAAGAGGATAATGATATTCTGTCAACAGACCAGAAGTGTTTCGTAGCTTTCGAGGAAACACGTTCTTAATGTCACCTGTCGCTGCATCACTGAGGTGGGTGGGATGTCTCATGCCGCATTTTGGAAAAAAGCTAAAGCTCTTGGAATGGTCGTGAACTTGGGACGAGCAGTTTACGAGGACAACTGGTTGCACATTTGATGTGCAGCCGTGGTAACCTTGGTGCGAGAGCAAACAAATGCGAGCAGTACTGAATTCGCAGGACACGCATTGCTAAATCACTAGTAATTTTATTTTTTTTGGTTTAAGTGAATTCCTATCTAGGATATCGTTGACGAGAGAATGAAACTGTCATGTTTTGATCTTTCAAAAATCTGCCAATTGCTTCTTCAGTTTGTGAATACACCACGTAATTTTCCTTTAGTCCTTTCATCATTTATGCGCACATATGCACGTGCAGAAGACAACATTTCAGAGAAATTGTTCCCTAGAGTATCACGACGTGTCTGCATGCCAGAGCACGTGATGCTCTCAGGGGAATTTCTATTTTGTCTTTTCATAACTTAAGCGTACATATGCACGTGATGAAATTTCAACGGAACTGTTCCTCGGAGTATCACCACATGCTCGTCTGCTTTGGAAAAACAAAATGTAAAGGCCTAAGTGTTGCATTGTGTGCATGATGGGTTTTAACGTTTCCTATGATAATTGGCAGAAAATGTAAATAACTCAGTGGCAATGTTTGTGATTTTTCGCGTCCTGTTAGAGGTCCATCACCCAAGAGTCTCCACCTGCATTAGAATGTGAGCCATCAGCATTATTTATTTTAAAGGCCGACAATTGCTCTTGCTCAATGCAAATCCTGGCCATTTTCACCTGAGTAGCTTGTAAACTAACAAGCCAGGGCCAAATAGGAGACCCCTGGCTTTCGGACTTTTGGCTTTGTATGGTGGGTATATGAGTGAGGGTCCGATAACAAAATAGTCCAGCAAAGCTTGAAATCATTAAGTTAACGCTACGTGGCTGTCATTGTATGTGACTCGAAATGATTGATAGCGATGTCGAATTCTGGTAAATTTTAGCCTTGAGATTGAAGTTTTTTCACTTCTGGTGAACACAGAAACCACATGCAGTCACTTACTGCCTTATTTTTAACTCATGACTGAAAAATCTCAAGTTGCGAAGAATTTTAATGAGTAATTTTACCTCAAACGAATATTTTCTCCATAGATTCGATATGAATAATTTCATACGAGCAGTTAATGAAGTTGTAATGGTTTGGGTGCTTTTAAGAAATAACAAACAGGCACATAACTACGTAAGACTCCAATTGCAACGACAAACAGTTTAACAAATAATATTTATCGTCATAGTAGACGCTAATTGTTGCTTCAGAGAATGAGCTGACTGCAGTAAATGTTCATTTAGAACTAGTGAATCAAGGAAGCGTTCTGTTGGAATTGTTAGCGTAAATGTGACATAACTTTTCCTTTTTGAGGTAA
>BLAZ01001304.1:332244-334744 GCA_014633955.1 Acropora tenuis
GCGGGTTGCGGCATAAGGCTAAAATCGAGGTGGTAAGTGCGATAATGAAAATTTTTGCGCGGGATGTAGGATGAAATTACGGCGAGAGTTTGAAGGCAGGATACGGGATAAGACAGCCACACGCATATGCCGGGATTGTCAGTGAGTCGAAAAACCTAAAAATATACCCGCTGGAATAACTTTTCTTTCGTTTAGTGAGGCCTTTATCGTCGACAGAATTTCAGCACTGCAAAGCCGAGTAAGTAGTCAACGTGTTAAAGTTGCTTCATGCGGGATCGGGATGGAACTGCTTGTTTGGGAGGGATGGCGGGATGAGATGAGAAGTTACGGCGGGATGCGGGATTGAAGAAGGCTATGTTGGAGGAAGTGGAAATCTGTTTGTTATATCTCGGAAATGAGAATTACTGGAAGTTATTTGAGTGAAGGTTGCGTTTCTAGAAGTGTTGGTTGTGAGTACTTTCCCTTCTCAATACAATACACTGTTCCAGTGTTTGGCCTGCAAAAATGTTTTCGACCATTCTACGCGTAGGTCTAGCACAGCAGCTATCCAGGAGGGAGTTTGCTTATTAAAAGGAGGTGAGATATTTCAAATTAAACAGAGAAACAGCAAACAATGCTTGTGGCCCCACTAATAAAAGTTAAAACTCATATTTTATTGACAATAATATATATATATATTTTTTCACATAACACACACGCGTATTAAAGATACGAAGCGGGAATTTCCAGGATCTGTTTGTAATGGCCTAAAAGTTTCTGAAAAAAAAAAATTAGGAAAAGAAGATAATGATAATTGTAAAAAATGTTAGCGATCAGAAAATGACAAAATTATCAGCTTTTGGTAAAGGAACAATGGTACATTATTGTATATACGCCGTCAAATTAGGGTTAACCGTAACCCTAAGCCAACCAACACAAAATTTAACGCAAGAATTCAAGATTACCTCAGACTCTGTTTACCTTTTAATCTAATATTTCGTAAACATAGTTAGTCAAGTCTGTGCCAACAGCCCCGAGACACCGGGTTCCCGGAACAAATGGGCTAAATTGATCTGACGAGCAGACACATTTGCTTGACTGGCCAAGTCTGTTAAAACTTTGGCACGCTTCTTCATCGCCACTCCAGCATTCACCATAAAATTGTATTCCAAAGCATTTATAGTTCTGTGGTAGGACAAAAGCATTGCATTAAGCCGGAGGGCATAGATCGTTTTTAGATGATAGTAAAAGCGATCAATAGTGGTTCAATATGAATAATTGAGTCGTATGACCACGTCATGTTGGTCATATTGAACTCAATGATATGCGAACAGGGTTCAATAAGATACACGAAGAGTCGACCCAATAACAACACCATCACAGATGTGTCTCATTACTTTCTCCGTTAGTGGACACAACCAGGTTTTTTTTTTAATTTCCACGATTCAGACTACAATGACTAATTTCCAAAATGTAACATGCTCGCTTACAGTCATAATGGACCGCCATTTTGGATTTGAAGTGAGGCAGGACGGGCATAAACAACGTACTCAACCTAAATTATGCATTCCAAAGGTAGCGTTCGCTTTTGTTTTCTGCTTATTCCTGAAAAAATTATATAACAATTATTCCGTGAGCCCGCGTTGGATATGAAGTGATAAAATAACCAACGAGTGCGTAGCGCGAGTTGGTTATTATCACTTCATATCCAACAAGGGCGAATGGAATAATTGTTTCAGTAAATTGTCAAACCGGGTTTTGCCGCCGATTTTTATTTCCACAATTTTATAAAGCGTCCGGAAAGAGCATACAACTTCTGGTCACACGCGCCTCGACTCCCGCCATCACCTGATTATTACATAACAAAAACCTGAATGAAAGTGACAGCTACGCAAACGACAATCCGTCGTCAACTTGTGGCGAAATTAAAACCAAGCTGGAATTGTTTAACCGATGAAATACAAGGTAAACCGACGATTTTGGAAGTTTTCAAGTGTGAAGAAAGTGTTCAAAGTTTAGAAAGATTTTCCATATGACGTAAAACTCCGACTAATTGCTCATAGTCGGAGTTTTTCAGCCAATCAAAAAGTTAGAAATGCAATAGTCGAAGCTGAGAATCTACTAAAGTGAGATAGACCTTTACCGCTATCGTAGCGTTTGTTATTGTTACAGTGAGGTTCGTAATGGCGATCATTCAGCCTCCTTTCAGATCCAAAATGGCGCCTGCGTGGTCAGGGTCTATAGAGGATAGTTCTCATGAAAACTGGAGAGTTTGGGCCTGTGTCAAGTCATTATTCAGCCTTCGGGCTTAAATAAAAAAGGGACTAACGAAATGTAATGCTACATTTTTAGTGCGAAGTCGGAAGGACGAAGAACTATTAAGTTAAGAATGGGGCATGATTCCTCAAGTAAGCAACATAATATGTCCTGATCAAAATTCTGGCGTTAGATGTCAATATTCGAAAGGGTCGGACGCCTTACTTGACGCAAAAGAGGTTGAAAATATTCCCATGCAGTTCTT
>BLAZ01001304.1:346625-349125 GCA_014633955.1 Acropora tenuis
CTCCTTGAATGTTTACTCTGTATCCCCTAAAACAGAGAAAATTCACGGTGTAGAAACCTAGAAACACCGTCTAGAAGTCAGGCAGGTTCAAAAAAACAAGCCAAGCATCTCTATCAGTAGTTGCCATAGCAATAACACTTGGGTTCTGAAAGAGTCCTCCATATGTAGTCTAACGCTTTAGGTTTTTTTTAGTGACCTTATAGCGAGTGCTGTGTGATAAACATTGCCAACGAAAACATTATTTGTGTAGTACTAGATGTGATATTCAAACCTTTGTGAAAAATTAAGACGGAATCCGCCAGACGTTGGAGTAACAGGTGGACAAAAATCTTGTACCAAGATTATTTACATTGTATTGCAAACTTCTGTAGGGCTCTTTTAATTATCTTCTCAAAACAAGTCATTTCTAGCAACACCAAACGATTTTTTGCCTGTGTTTCCACAAAATCACTGAACTTTGAAATTTATTTTCTCTCGTTCCCGTGGGAAATTATTTTTCGGTGTTATTTCAGGCAATTATTTATGTATTTAGCTTTAAAAAAATGTAAAAATGACTGTAAAATATTTAAAATTATTCTGGTACAGATTTTTGTCCACTAACATGAAATTGCTCCATCTTCTATCGGATTTCGTCTTAATTTAATAGTATACAGAGCCACCTTAAGGGGCAGTTCTGTTCAAAGAGAAGCGAACGATTAAACGTGTTGACAACGCGTGGTAAACGAAGAGTCACAGCTTTCGTCAAAAAAAAAAAAAATATATCTGTGCGTTCGCAAACTAGGTTTTTTTCAACACGTTTATCCTTTCTAATTCAGTTTTTGCACCTTTGCGCCGTTTTATTGTATATTCAAGTTTCTCATCTGTAAATAGCAGGGTGTTCGTGAGGCATCGGAGATCGGAGAATTATCCGCCCACTGCACAATTCTCCGGCTAAATTTTGGTTGTTTCTTAAGAGAACTTTGCCCTTCCATGTTAATCATCCTGTTACTTTACAGTATTCCGCGGCTACTCCAATTCTTAATGAAAACCCTGAAATGGAATATTAACATCCAGATGCCAAGCAGGGTAATTAAACAATTAAGATTTATGGCATCAACCGGGAACTTAAGAAAACCAATTAAAAGAAGCTTGAGATTCAGGTGTGATTTCGAGCCCCAAACCTGCGTGGTCCAGGTGGATGGTCTAACCACTGGATGACTGGAAACCCAGGTGTGAGAAAGAGTGTACAAGACGTTGGCAAATGACCAAATCACAACTGATTGATATGACACGAAACTTTTCATTAAGCAACACCTCGTCTCCTCCGCGTACAGATTGGTAAATGTTCTCTCAGTTGACTCACGTTGGCTCTGAAATTTTTATTTGCTCATCTTCCTTTCCATATTGCAGCGGATATTACACCAGAGGAACTTTTTAACATGTTTTTCGGTGGATTTGGTGGACCATCCATGTCAGGAGGTAACATCTTGGTTACTCTTCTTTTTTCTGTTAAAACGGTTTTAGCAGCCAAATAAACCGCAAAAATCCACCATATCAAAAACAAAGATAAACCCACTTGAGTTTACGAAATGTGCTACTTGTTTACGATTACTCGTCCTCCGATTCGCGAGATCACGTGTCGTGACGTCATACCCGAAATGGGCCTATCTATATGTTATTCATTTAACAAAAGTTAGGGGTATTATAATTAAGAATAAGGACGATAAGAATGATAATTATGATAATAATGATAATAGTAATAAATGGAGTTGTAATGATAATTTTAGAAGGGCGAAGATTATGCGACCACTGTCTCTTAGTTACGCGCTCAAGTCTTCTTTGCCATTTTACGATCGGCATTACTCGAGGTTCAAGAACCAAGAAGTGGATTGTCAACATTTAGGAAAATGATCATAGTATAGAGAATATAACGGCTGCTAACTGTGTATTCTTTTTTTTTTAGTTCTTTTAGTTTGTCTCTTTATTAGAGTACAATGGTGTTAAGATTTTTAATTTGCACATACTCACTGTTCATGCAGAAACTTTATTCGATAAAGTACGTAGTAAATTTCGATTTATTGGACATTTTGACTTTTGAATAAATGAGATTGCTCTTATTCAAGCATGATTTCTGTGGGGTATTATCGATAAATACATGCTCAGAAAAGAATTCACTGAATGTGCCCCATAAAAAAACTCACCTCTCGATTTTGCCCACAGGTCGCGTCTATATGCAGAGAAGACATCGTAGGAGAGGGCATGGGCATGAACATTTCCGTGAAGAGGAAGAACATGAGCCAGTTAGTAAATAATTAACAATTGGTGTATGGTAAGAGTGCGTCCGTGGAGTCGTGGATGCACTCAGGAGGTAGCTGAGCACCAGAGAAGCGTACGATTCTTAAAACGCAATAGCTGAGTGCAACTCGTGCCTCTCCTAAACTAGTTAAATACAAACAAACAAACAAACAACAACAAAAAGACAAAAGCAAAAAAACACTCTCAAGAAAAAGCAAAGAAAAAC
>BLAZ01001304.1:356625-359125 GCA_014633955.1 Acropora tenuis
AGCGATTAGTTAGCGTCTTGATTTTCCTGATGAAGAACTTTGCAAAAATTATGTCAGAAATGAGTTGTGTTCGAATGAAATAGTATCAAAAAAACAAAACGAAGCAAAGCAAAGGAAAATATCTCCATAACTTCCACTCAACGGCGATTTACGGCTCAAAATAGGGAAACGAACTGGAAATGGCATATAAGAAACGCAACGCAAACCGTTATTTTCAAATAATAATTGGTTCATGGGTAACGTCCGTCCGTTGAGTTATGGATGCACGCAGAAGGTTGCTAAGCACGAGAAAATGGTAATAATAACCTCGTGCTAGCTTCTCGAGTGCTTAGCAACAGCCCTAGGGCATCATCCATACCTCGAAGGAAGGAAGCAAACCACGAACCAATGGCTTCGTAACATTTAAGTTTCTCCAAACCCATTAAAAAACTTACAGACATGCATTTCAGTGGTTCATTTGCGTCATCAGTGTGCGTCCCAACCTCGTTCCCAGGGTCTCTGTTCTTTGCCTCCCTTAGTCGTTAGAACAGAGACCTAGTTGCGGCTGGTCACGTGACCATCTATCCATCCAAAACCGCAGGGTGGGTGGGTACTCAAGTACATATGGTCAAGAGGACGATAAAATACCTTACCCTTCCAGCAGATTTTTCTACCACCCAGATTCTGGGTGGTCACGTGACCAGCCGCACTCAGGGTCTCTGTTCCAACGACTAAGGAAGGCAGAGAAGAGAGACCCTGGGAACGAGGTTGCGTGCGTCCATTACGTCATGGAGCACGCCGATGAGGTTAGCAGATTATACTGCTTCGCTGAAATTACGTGGATGTGGTGGCTGTGTAGTAAAAGCTTTTGATGATAAAGTGAGAGAGGTCTACCTTGTTTGTCTTTGTGGTGTTATTAAGGAAAAAAACAAAACAAAACAAAAACTGTGATCTAAAGTTACTGGAATTAGATTTCCGTTCGTCTGAACGCTGTATACAGGTTTCATAGTTTTGATTTTGGCTGTGTAGGTTATATTCATGTTCTCTTAAATGAATTTATCATTATTACAGGAGAGGAAGTTCGCGCAAGAGCCCGTTTTTGGCGAGATCAGAGCTTATTAGAACGAGCAAATGCCATGCCACTGAACTCTTGCAAGGCCTTGGAGAGAGTCGCCGAACGCGGATAAAAAAAAAAAAATGCCGAAGAAAGAGGATGCTCTTCGAACGACAAGAACCTTCCCAACTGAGGAAATCCAAAGACTCCGATGAAAATTTGAATGGCAAAGCTTTGCCGGATGTGAAATTGGTTTAAACCCTTTTATACCTAGAATAATTTACACGGCGAACTGAACTTGCAGCCTTTTGGGCTCTCGTATCCTTTGGTTTTGGAATAAGCCAAGCGATAAATTGTAAAAAAATATGTAACGTGGATTAATATGATTTTTAGACGCGACAGCTTTGGTTTTTGTCAGTCTCGTTCCTAGAGCCCATCATTTCTCTCATCAGAAAAGCCCACCTACTAAGAGAAGCGGTGGTCTCTAGTAACTAGAATGCCCTTTAGTCTTCTCGTTGGAGGCCTTGAACTAGCGCGAAATGGGGGCCAATTTAGCAAATATTTTCTAAAGCAAATAAATGCCTCCTACTAACCGAGTTCCGTACTGTAAATTAGAGACCGCGTTTTTTGCTCTTCAATTTATGACCCGAGGGCCGCGAATTGAAGTGGCCGAAACAAGGTACCGTAACCGACAGAACGGATCGAGAAAGAGAGTATAGTAAGATGCTTATTGTATCTCTTGGAAATTGAATTGAACGGGAAAGCACACCATGAAGCGAAGCGGTCCTTACTTGAGAATACGAACCACTAAATCAACCAATCACAGCGCACGTAATACCACCTAAGAGATTTAATAGTACCTTTTCTTTTCACAATTACGTGAAGCTTCCCTAATTTGCCTTTGAGTACAATTCAAAAGTGAAGCAACTTCGGAAATGATTTAAATTTCAATGATTCCACTTTGACAATAATCGAAATTCAAATTGACATTTTCACCATTTCGAACTAAATTAGGAAATATCTGAACAATCTTACCGCGATGAATTTACAGATGAATTAAAGATTTGGAGGCGTTTTTTCCGGATTAGATATTTCCTGACCCTATCTCGAAAGTCTGAAGACTCGTGGGCGTGGGAATTGTTTCAAATTCAAAAGTGACTTTTGACCAGAATAGCTTGAGACGTTGAAACTAATCGGAGCTATTTTCCCTCAAAATGTTTTCCTTTGCTGAACAGAGAAGTTTTGTGATGCAAATTTTAGTTAACTGTAGAAAGCGGCTATTATTCACCCGATTGCCCCCCCCCCCACTTCTATTCTTCTCTTGTAGGGCAACAAAATGAATTTGAAACGTGTGGTAAAAGAATGATTAGTGCATGGGTATATAGGGGGCATTAGACTACATTTTTCGTTTTTGGATTTCCTAATATGCATACAACTGGCGCATAGCAATTTCTTTCTTTTGAACAT
>BLAZ01001304.1:404360-406860 GCA_014633955.1 Acropora tenuis
CATATTAAACAAACTGAAAAGGGTCTAACTACTACTGTAAAAAGACAAGGTTGACCTCTCCAGCAAGAGTGTTAATACTTCAGTAAGAGACATGAACTAAATGATGAAATCTTGTAACCTCATCGACTCGTTTGATTTCAAATGTTCGCATTTTTTAAGAAGACAAAAAGACTTCATACTGAAAACAGAGCTGGTGGCAGTCCCGTTGGGGTCCGTTCCTAACGTTAATCGAAGTTGTATTTCCGATCACCTTCCAAAGTCCTATTTTTGTATTTTTCCTTCAGAATACCACCACTGGTACAAGGGTCACCATAATCAATGCTACCGACAAAGATGCGGGAAGAAATGCGGAGATTAAGTTTACGATTATTAGTGGAAACGACGATGGGAAATTTCTCCTCAATGAAACGAGCGGTGAACTGTTCACAGCTGGTATTCTCGATTACGACACAGCACCTAAGTCTTACAAGGTAAAGTGAGCGTTATCAAAGGCTAATTTACACCCTACGACAATTAAAGGTTGCGTGGGGAACTAGTGTGGCCGAGTGGTTCTAGTGCTGGATTTTCCTCCAGCTGCTGTTGCCCGTTCAAACCATGCTAGGGATATGTCCTGGGCACTCCTTAAATCAAACTAGTTTCTAAGATTGACAATTCATTGGCCACAGTTCTTTCTTGTTGGACTCTCTGGCATAAATAAACTTGGTAATTTATTGTCTCTGCCAATATATCTATCGATTAAAAGACAATTCTGCAATGTTTGTCTAATAGTTGCACTCTTTTATAGCATTTTCTTTGCAATTTCGTTTCATTGTTTAATTTACTACACATTTGTAACTGTATTCTTGCACACCTGTTGAAGTGTAGCTTTGACCAACACCTTTTTCGTTATATAAATCCTTGCAGATGTCTTTTTATCAAGAAATCATTTTTTTTTTCAAATATACGAATAGAAGGTTAGTTGCTAAAGAAACTGTGGTGTAGCGTCGGTGGGAGGTGAAACAATAAAAGTTAGTTTCAACCAAGTTGGTAAAGATCAAATTTCCATGATGAATATATAAAAAAGCTGACGTCTCGAGCGTGCTTCTTTAGTTAGTGTGAATGGGCTAAAGCTTGAAACGTAATACAATCGTAATACTATAAACTAATTGCGATTTTGAGACGGCAATACCACATTATATTGACGGCTAGTTGGGAGAAAATATATTCCGTATTGGGCGGGATAAATAAAACTGTAAACTAATGAACTCGCGCCTGATCGAAATTACAATTCTTTCTACCCGCACGTAAATAATTTTGCACGTAAATAATTTTGTCGCGGGTAATTTGAAATTCCCCGCAAGGTTTATAGCCTTTGTTACCATAAAATGAGTTGACTGAAACCGAAAAGTGTTGAAAATTACACAGGAATGGATTCCGAACAGCCATTTGGTGATTAAATGCCAAATTTTTATATTTGTGGGACTGTTTTTAAAGAGTTATTTAAGGACTTCGATGTACTAGACGTCGATGCGAAAACCGAAACAGCGGCCTCGAGCGAAAATAGTGGGCAGAAAAGTAAAGAAAATGAACAATTAGAAGTATTGTATAAACATACCATTTGTACTGGGGTTTCCCAATGACGCAAGAGCTTGATGATGACCGTGAAAGTCGAATTTTCAATAAATACTGTTGAACTTGAAGTGAAAGTTTTGTACAAATTATTTGAATGCGGCGGGAATTTGTTTGCGTACGTCATTCAATTTCAAAATTAGAACCAATCACAGGTCGCAAAAGTGGGACGGCAATACCACGAAATATTGACGGCTCGCGCATAGGCAAAACTATAAGGAGATCGCGATACAATCGGTAAGTGACGACGAAGGGCTAACGCTCGAAACGCCCACCTCGTTATCGCTTCACGGTGGAACTTTCACCCGTATCTACTTGTTTTATAACAAATTTTCGTCTTTTTTTGATTAGGTTTTGTTTGCTTATGAAGTTTTCCTTCGTTACAGCTAACTATTAAAGCACAAGACCTCGGAAGTACTTCATTATCAACTGAGAAAACTATCACAATTGCCTTGACCAATATTGATGATAATAGTCCTCGATTCACCGAGGTAAGTGTGGAAGAAAATGCACAGGAGTCAGGTTGTCACAGGAATCCCAATTGAAGTTTGCTGAACTGAGAGAGTTGCTCATTACCAAAATGTTGATAACTGAAGAGCAGAGTCAGTTTGGCCAGAAACTCTCAGTTTGACAGCAGTGATGAGTCATATTTGCAGATTGGCCGATCCGGCCAGCAAGTTCTGACAAATTAAAAACGCCCTAAGAGACAACAATTTGATCGATTTGAAGAGCAGCATTTTCTATTAAAATGGAGATCAACTTGCTAAAAACAAAAGCTACATTCGCCGAGTTTCTCCGAGTTACCATGAGAAAACACACCGCAAAGTTTAAGTTTCCTATAAGTTTGTTTGTCTTTTCCGTTTTTGGTTTTGGGTCATTACCACTTAGAGCT
>BLAZ01001304.1:457170-459670 GCA_014633955.1 Acropora tenuis
CTTCTTGGTATTAACTACATAGTGAATACTCTCAAATTAACTCTTGCTTAATTATTGGTTCAAGAATTAGTGGTTAAATAGTTTCGAGTGAAACATTTCTAATTTCAAATCAAATTTTTGAGAAATGCTACAGAACAAAATTAGTCATTTGTTTACAGGAAATAATTGTGACTGAAGTCTTAACTCTAAATTGTAATAACGAAAGGGTCCACTTTCAGTTTTAACGGAATTGAGCTCAACTGGTTCCGGTCGTTTCGGCAACGGGTAGCATACTATTAGGTTTGCCAACGTAGTCGCTCTTTGCCCACACTAAGACCATTAGAAATAGTCGAGATTTTCTTTCACTCGGCAGTGTAAGAAAACTATAGTTGGAAATTGGTTAGACGATTGCAATATAATGTTGGCGCTGTGCATTAGTCCCAGGAGAAACAACTCGTTGGCGGAACAATCGGGTACACTGAAACGAAGTGGTGTCTAAAATCGTTCTAAGACCACACAACTCAGGTGGAATTTTCCATATTGGATGTTGTTTTAGGAAGCAAATTCAATGGTTTGTATGTTTCAATACGGCATACGGTGAATACGTTAGACCCACTTACCCCCGTTCTTTGATCTATCGTATTCCCCTCTAAATTCCGTCATTGTTCGGTGATCGAGGAACCTAGAAGTCGTTTTTGACAAACTCCTTGAGAGGTGATAGTTGTCTCTGACGCAGCAAGTGCATAAAGAGACAACAATCAACATTAACACTAATGCTAAAGGCTCGCTCGCGTTGAAGGAATGGCTGCCCATTCTTATCGGCACTTCCAAGAAAAAAGAGGAAAAAGTCCGGATATACTTTGGCGGTCTGGTGTCCAGCGGTTAGCTCTGCTAAGGTGTAGGTAGGTCATTTCCAATAATGGCGGAAGGAACATGACGCGAAAGTGAAAGTATGCAGCAATGTGAAACGCAGTGTTTTGATCATCCAGTCTACCGAGAAATCTCAAAGATAAACGGACAGATAAATAAGATGAAGGAAGCTGAAGTCAAGCGCTATCTCCAAGAACTTGGTCTGGGCTTTCGGTGAGCTGAGTATAAAGAAAATTAATATAATAGAAAATGTAGGAAAAGTGCCTAATATTCAGTCTGGTCTAATGTTTTGATTTGATTTTGTACTTCTATCGACCCATCTCGTAAATTTTCAGGGGCGTATAGGCAGTCCTTCAAAAGAGACTGAAAAGCTGCATGAAGAAACAGAAACAGGCCCGTAGCCAATATGAGGCGAACAGAGGCACTCGCCACGGTTGAAATTTCCTGTTTTTGTTGTTGGTTTTTTTTTTCGCATATGTATTTAATAGATTTAGTCGCAATTAGCCACAACAACAACAAAAAGGTAAATGAATCTATTAAAACGCATTCTACGTTTTAAATTCCTCGAAAATCCTATACCACAATTTTAGAGCACACATGATATAGTCCTTGCAGTTTTCTCCAAGTGAAACAGAAATAACGACCCAGAAAATAATCGTTTCCTCCATTGCAATCCAATATTAACGGGAACTTTGGCTTTCCATGTTGTTAACCCTTTCACCCCTAAGGGGTTCCCCATTGACGAGTAAAATCGTCTGGCGTTAGAGTAAAATCTGTATTAGTTACATTTGTCACTCAAGGGGAGAAAAGGGTTAAAAAAGAGAATAATTTCCAATATTTTATTGACAGTGCAGTGCTGGCTATTGTCAGAACCACAAATTAGATGGTAAAAATTGATTCTAGTGCATCTGTCAAAATAGTGCCTTGTTTGGAGAATATCTCTGGCTACAGGTGTGAGAAAGTGTCAGAAGCTAAGTTGGCACAGGGGAAGAGAAGGAAAGAGTTCAAATTTTACTGCGTTACAGATTTTGAAGGAACTTGTGAAAAGGACAACCCGGAAGACTATATTCACGAGATTATCGAGTTTCCTGTCATTCTTGTGGATGCTAGATACATTGGAAGCGGTGAGTGTATCATTTTCAATATTTGTGGCAATGCAGTCTGGCATGGATCGTTCCATTTTTAATCTGCACCACTCTAAGGATGCCTGAAATCCAAACACTCAAATTCTTGTCAGCACCCTTTGAAACGACAGTTCAAAGGGTCCAAATTATGCCAGCTTCTTTGAAGAAAAAATGCCAACCCCACAATGCAAAAACCCACATTCCACAGTCGTCTTAAAGGGGGTTTCTGGCGAACAGTATGTCCTGATTCATTCCAACAGCTTTTAATAAAAGCAAAGATTTCCCTCCCCTCCCCAAATCCAAGCAAGGTGCTTGCAGGAAACATGTTTCAAAGGTCACTTTCCTCCCAACTGCACCTTCACAAATCTGCATTTACTGGATGAAAATTGCATCACTGTAAATTATTAAGAGAGGCTATATTTGCTGTGGGTGCTCAATACAGCTGACTGTCAATTTGAATCTGGAACGAGTTAAGCATGAATTTTTTTTGGGAAAATTCTGTTTATTCCTGTTCCAGTGTAGGATTA
>BLAZ01001304.1:474670-475699 GCA_014633955.1 Acropora tenuis
TCCACTCGGCAGTGGAACAAAACTGAAGTTGGAATTTGGTCAGACGATTGCAATATAATGTAGCTGACATGTCTAGTTTTAAATCAATACGAGGTGTTGGCGCCGTGTATTAGCCCCTGTTGAAACAACTTGTTGGCGAAACCATCGGGCACATTGAAACGAAGAGGTATCGAAAATCGTTCCAAAACGACAAAACTCAAGTCGAATTTTACCTATTGGATTTTGTTTTTGCAAGCAAATTCAAGGGTTTGTATGTTTCAATTCGGCATACGGTGAATACGTTAGACCCACTTACCCCCGTTCTTTGGTCTATCGTATCGCCCTCTAAATTCCGTCTTTGTTCGGTAATCGAGGAACCTGGAAGTCGCTTTTGACAAACTCCTTGATAGGTGATAGTTGTCTCTGACGCAGCAAGTGCATAAAGAGACAACAACCAACATTAGCACTAATGCTAAAGGCTCGCTCGCGTTGAAGGAATGGCTGCCCATTCTTTTTGCAAATCGAATGCTGTGAAATAATATTTATATTTTCGGTACTTCCGGGAAAGAGACCGGATCTATATTTTGGCGGTCTGGTGTCCAGCGGTTAGCTCTGCTAACTTAGAAGATGTAGGTACGTCATTTCCCAAAATGGCGGTAGGTTTATTTGTTCAAGAGTGGAAGTACACAGCAAAGCCAAACGCAGTGCTTTGATCATTTAGTGTACAGAAAAATCTCAGAGACAAACGGACAGATAAATTAGATGAAGGAAGCTGAAGCCAAGCGCTATCTCCAAGAACTTGGTTTGGACTTTCGGTGAGCTGAGTATAAAATATGAAAGAACATATAGGAAAGAGCAGATGGGCATTTTGTCTGCGCGTGCGCGAAAAGAATGGAAGAACACGAGTTCGGCGCCATTTGTTATTTTGAGCGCGCTCCCCGCGGGTTTTTAAACGGGCGATCAA
Organism: Acropora tenuis; assembly: GCA_014633955.1. Taxonomy (NCBI): domain Eukaryota; kingdom Metazoa; phylum Cnidaria; class Anthozoa; order Scleractinia; family Acroporidae; genus Acropora; species Acropora tenuis. Next base: position 475,614 of record BLAZ01001304.1, read on the forward strand.
CGCTTTCAAAAAGAACTTATCAAGAGATGTGAAAGATTGTAAGAAAATTACACACTTTTCTATCAGTATGGATATTCTTCGTGTTT
>BLAZ01001304.1:536951-539574 GCA_014633955.1 Acropora tenuis
AAGTAAATTTCTCAAAGCACTTCTAATCATTATAATTTCACAGAAAACTCAGTTTTTGCTAATTTCCCTTTTTGCTAACCATTAACGCAGCATATCTTGTCAAGATCTGTCTGCTAGTTGTTTTAAACCGCACAACATTTGTAAAAGCTACCCTTAGGCCTATCTAGGCCCAAACAGAAGGGTTTAGGTCTATAGGTTAGCTTTTATGAATGTCTAGGATACTTTCTGTATTGGTAAAACAATGGCCTGTGGCCTGTGACCTGTGTTTTGTACCTGCTGTATCAAAGAGCTCTGTCTCACGTTTTGCACAATTATTTTAATATGATTACAAAACCATTGTACTTCAAAGCATTGATTCAGTTGTTGTTTTTTTTTTTAATCTAGGTTAAGATTTTTTTTGTATTGGGTGTTATGATTTACATTTTAATACAAATTTTAATTTGGAGAGCTCTTGGGTCAAGCAAATGTTGACTGAGAAACACAAATGAAAAATTAAGTCACTGAAAGCTTATGATTGTTTTTCACCTGCTCACCTTAGGCAAAAATGTATGAAATTCAAGACAGTTTTATATTTCCCATTTGATTTTTATAATAAGGAATTGTACTCTTACTTTAAGGAGGCCAAAAGGATCTTTAACCAAGGGGGCGCATGCTTAAGCTAATTAAACATGCCATACCTGAACTGCTTGCATCTAGCATATGAATCAAAAGTGCAATATAAAAACGTCAAAGGACAGAAAGGACACGTCAAAGCACACGCAAGACGTGCATGCGCACATGCTTAGAATCTTTCTTGTCACCCCAAATTGTTTGAAGTTTGAAGACGTCAGTTGCCTATATTTCTATTTCCATGCAATCATGGCAAATCTTTGCATTTCTTATCCTCTGTATTGATTCGCACCCTGGGAAACATTTAACGAAGACTGAATAAACTTACAGCTATTCGAATAGATATTTATTAGGTAAATGCATAAGAAGTGCCGTAAGAAACCGCTTACGTTTGGTTGCAATAATCCAGGACGTAAAATGTCGATAATTTCGATAGTCGATAAAAGTCGATCGTTGTCGATGAAATTCGATACTAATCAATCGACAAATATCGGATGTCGATAAAAATCGATCACAATTTTTTTTGTGATTATCGACGTTAATCGACTTTGATCGATTTCAATCGACAAGTATCGAAAATACAAAAAAAAACAGGTTTATGGCGGGAGACAAGGCTACAGTTGCCAAGCACAGTTTAATGAAGCAGGATTGGCTTTGTCAATACTTTATTTTACCGATTTACAGACCCCTTGGTTGTTCAGTTTTTTATTCAACTTTATTGTCATACGGATTTACTTTAAAGCTGTTTACATTTTCGCGGCCGATTGAAAAATGTGTTTGAATTTTTGTCGATGAAATCGATAATCAGTTGAAAATCTTGTGACTATCGACTTTTATCGACAAATGAAACTTGTTGATTGACAATTATCGACAAATATCGAGTATTAGCGACTTATCGACTACGTTTTCGATGATCGACTTTGATCGACATATTACGTCCTGATGGATGGATCGACCATGGGGCGGAACGACCAGATACCGTACTGTCGTTCGAATTCAAAGCTGGAAGTAACATTAATTACTAGTACTGCACACTCTCCTGTTCGAAAAAGCTGAAGGAACCTCCAGAAGTCAAACGAAGCGCCAGGTTTAAGAATTTTCTCTCCGACGCTAGTACTTCTATGGTTCTTTCAAATGCAATCGATGAATTTCTCGGGCGAAAACGTTTTCAAAGCACGAAGACAATTTTATCGAGAAGGCGAGGTTGAACGCCTAACCAGACGTATTCGTTTAGACCGGAACCCGAACATCGTTAGTAAAATGCGACAAAAACTGCTCACCTTTAGTTCTTTTACACTCATAACTTTTTAGATCGTCAGCTAGATCTTTCCTCCCAACACTCTCTAGACGACTGATAAGGAAATCAAGGCTACTTGGCGCAATCTCTTTCCTTTGCTCAAGCTCCAAGAATAGTTGCTCAGGAGTGCTGATTTTGTCCAAGTCTCCTGCTGGAATAGAGTCAGCACACAAGAACTTCAATCTCGCCAGTTTTTCCGAGTCTAATTTTGAGGCAACTTCAGTTAGCCTAAGTCTGAATTTGCCCTTGGATTCCATTGTCGACGAGGCAGCTGCGTGTAGCTCTCATTTCCTCGTTTAATTGGGAAGATTCTCAAAAATAAGGAAATCGAAACCTGAGAAATTTAAAACCCAACTTCGTTCCCAGGGTCTTTCATCTACGCACCCCAAAGTGAGCGAGGTAAATGCTTCCCGATGAAAGACCCTGAGAACGAGGTTGTTGAAAACCCAGTGACCTGTTCCTCGAAATCCAGAAACTTTTCCGGGCGTATAATCCCTCTGTATCCTGAAAACGAAGACGTCTCAAGGGATGAAACTTTGCAAATATTTTGTTTTTTCTTTTTTTTCGATTCGTAACAACTTTAATTAGTATACTAGAAAAGTCGATAGAGAATATCACTTCAAAAAGGAAATTGATTATATATTAGTGTATTTCACATCTACGAGCATGTAGCCATCGCTAAGGGACGGACCATTAGAAAAGTGATGGGGGGGGGGG
>BLAZ01001304.1:646909-651909 GCA_014633955.1 Acropora tenuis
AGCCCCTCGACTTCTTCTTCGCTATCTTCTGAATCCTGATGATCAATAAAGAAATGTTCTTATAAAAAGTAGTTCTCATAAGGAGTATTATTACATTTTCTTTTCAGTCCTAGAAAGGGGCAGGATGATTGTCCCCTGAACATAGATTAATTGCCTAACTCCCAGGTCTCCCTTTACTTGGTGGTGCAGCAACTAGGAATCAAAAGGCCATAGGTTCAACTCCTGTGAGGGGTACTCAGATTTTTTCTGAGTGTGCCTGCATCACTAAGTCACTTGGACTTAACAGAGGAAAGGTTAAGTTAAACAACTGTTATAATTTCTTTCCAATTGACAACCAGTGAGTTGAGTCAGCTGTACCAAGTGGCTCCAAATTTACCTGACTGTCATCTAATCCTTGTTGTGGTTCTTGGTGATAGCTTTCCTTCAGCTCTTCCTTTAAAAAAAAGGAACAGAGCTTAAGAATCATCAAAACAAATCTGTAGGCAGACATCCCTTAAATTTCTGTCTCTTTCAATTCTCCCTCACCACAGAATGAACAGTGTCAGTGCATGATGAGAGATATTTGGTACAAATCAATTACCATGACAGAATTACTAAAATGTAAATTTGAGCCTTTTCTTTACTTAGCTTTGTTATTATTTGGGTCAAACGTAGGAAGATACATTTCTAGCACTGGTTTTTCTTACTTTTTCTTGTTTCAGTGTTCAGGTCATGAATTTCATCACCTCTGTAATCCTGTCTAATTGACTGCAATCTTGACAAAGGGTACATATACTTTAGGGATTTGTCATTATTAATTTTTTAATTGCCATCTGATTCAGCAATAATAATAATAATGAAAATAATAATTAATATTTCTATGGCTTTTATTAACATGCGGGTATGTTCAAAATACACCTTACAAACAATGTAAGTAAAATTACCAATAATACCAAAAATAGTTATTTAAAATTATTCTAGACATGATAAAAGTCAATAAAATATAAAATCAAGAGCTATTCATGGTATACGCAGTGTTCATCCTCATTTTTTATAGCACTCGGGAGTTTATTCCAGAGTGTTGGTGCAGCAACAATGAAAGCCCTGTCGCCAAGTGTCTTCTTTGTTTTGTGGATGGTGGTACCAACAAAATCTCACAATTAGAGCAAAGACCATACATGGAAAAATTCTGCACATGAACAAGATTACAGATGTAGTCAGGTGCTTGACCATGTATGGCCTTAAAAGTAATGGTCATAATTATTATCAAAATCTTAAAATCAATTCTGAATTTAACTGATAGCCAATGTAAAGAATATAATAATTATGGTAGTTACATGGCTACAGTGCAGACTTGAAAAAATCAGCCTAGCAGCTACATTGTGCACACGTTGCAGCTAAGTAATTAAGAACCATAGAGAAGACTGTTACAATAAGAGTAGATGAGTCCTGTGATGAATCTACATTCTGGAACCTTCTAGATATGAACATTGCCTTGTAAGTAGTGATGTTGAGTCAGTTTCCAGAACATTCTAGATTACACGAGACTGCTGAGTCATGCTTACTTGTGAAAGTGACGGAAAATTCTAGAATAATGTGATGTCTATACGAAGACATGCACTAACACCTTCCTAGACTCCATCATATGTCTTATACTGTGTAAAAACGATAAAATGCAGCTTTACATGTCTTAGCAACATGCATCATTAAGCTAGGTTGGTATCAACCCAAATTCCAAACGTTCTTTGAGCAACAGCTGGAGCAATGCTTACATCACTGATTGATACCTTCTCAAAATGAAATTTGCTAAGCTGTGGTTGTGTGCCAATTATTCAGAATTTATTTTTGTCATAATTTAACTTTAACTTATCAGTAATCATCCATGCTCTGATTGCCTTTGTGTAGAGTTCCCTTGCTTGAATTGCTTCAGATTGACTTGATGTGATGCTAGGCTTCAAGGACAAGTAGAGCTGTGTATTGTCTGCTTGTGCATGGGCCACAGGGAGATGATCATTTATCACCTCAAATAACTTGCGAGAACAGATAATAAATAGTGGGGGACCCAAATTTGAGTGTTGAGAAACACCATGTGCTAGCTTGATATTGTCAACGAGACAGCCCCCTGAAAAAATATGTTGCAATTGGTTGGAAAGATACAATTCAACCCACTTCAGAGCCGTTCCTGTGATGCCAAGACTTAATGTAGATGATGAGGTAGGACTTAATGGTCTGCCGTGTCAAAAGCCGCACTGAGATCTAGAATAAGTAAAAGTGGCAAGTGCTGTCGGTTCATATTCATTAGTTTGTATATCATTCTGGACTTTAAGGAAAGGAGTCATGGCATTTTCTATGTGCAGGCTGAAATAGAGGATACAGGCTAAGACCCATAATGTGATCATTTATCTGGTTTAATATGGGGCATTCACTGAGTTTTGATAAAAACTGTAGATTACTCACAGGTCATAGGTTCTTGAATGTCAGATCAAGGCTACCCTCTTCAGGAGGGGGTTTACAAGGGCTTTGATTCCGTCCCCTCTGCAGGGAAGTAGCCTGGGTTCAGCTATGAATTAACTATGCACAAGATGACAGGGAGGAGCACATAAAGAAGACCAAAGACCAGTGATGTTGGCACAAGGTCCATCAAGCAAGACTTCTTTGCTGACTTCAGGATAAGATTGCATACATCACTATCAGTAAGAGGATGGGTGGCACTTAGAAATAACCATGTATGATCATCTCCTACTTCTGAGTCTATGGGTACTGCATCATCCACACTGGCATCGTGCATGAATGTCTGCACAAATTCTGGTGTTCTTATGTACAAAAATGTTGTTGATGTCATTAGCTAGGACCAACTTGTCAAGACAGCCAGGAAAAGATAATTCATGAGTTCTCATCAGCAGTTTCTTGGAAGTTTGTAATAGCCTGCCTTGATAAGCACTATTCTCATCAATGAGGTTTGTGCAAAACACTTGTCTAGAATGACACATGAGATCACCTGGTCTTTCCCAGACTTAAAGATAATCAGATCCGACATAAATTTAGTTTTTCTCTGCCTTGGCTGAGCTTTCTGTCATACTTGTTTAGCTTTATCTACAACAGCGTTTTACCAAGGTACCCTTGGCCTAGGCCTCAAAGTCTTTTTCGTCAATGGCTCATGACAGATAATCTTTAATGATATATGACACATAATCTAGAGGCAGCTAACTCATTTTTTAGGGAATCCATCTCCACTAATTTGAGCTTCCTGTAAGTGACTACAGAGCTAGTCACAGCTGGCTTATCACGAAGTGGCTTGCAGAGTAGCACTGCATGGTCCAAAATAAAACGATCAGTTTGTAGTGTATCTTTGACAATTTGACTGGAGTGTCGAGTGATAATAGGATCTAGTGTAGGCCCTTGAAAATGAGTTGGCTGGGTGATGTTTTGCCAAAAACTAAAAGACTCCAAGAGATCAAGCAGCTTGAGAGAGTCAAGGTTATTAACAACATCAACATGGATAGTGAAGTCACTGGTTATCAGTAACTGCTCCTTGGACCATGGCATGGCTTCAAGATAACTCAATATTGCTGGACAACCATAACTTACTACTAGGTTTATTTATTTATTTACTTCTTTTTTCAGTCAACAGACCATGTGCCAATACCAAACCCAATTTTGAAATAGCTATTCTTGACTTTCACATGACATCATAAAAAAAATTTAAAAATGAAAAAGAAAAAGAGACATTTGAATTATACTCTTCATGAGGCAAAACAAGTTTAAAAAATATATCTGCTTGTATGTTTTCAGCTTGATAACATGCTTTGTTTTAAAAATAGAGCAGCGTCATCTTCAGTTTATTTTCAGAGTGCATTTCAGAGCAAAAGAAACAACCCTCCCCTTCCCCCTCAAATTTTGCCATTTCACAATTATTTAAATAACCAATTTGAAAATGATCTGCTCTTGTCGTCGCTTTCAAAACAACCTGGTTTTGGTGAGTAACACAGATTTATGACAAGCCAAAGCAGTAAAAAAAAACAACACTTCTTCTAAATATTTAACACGTATTTCATTCAACAAATAGATTCCATGTTGTCGTGTGTCTGCTCAGTAATAGATCACAGATGACATCAAAATGTGGTAAGAACAAAAAAGTGGCACACGAGGCGCAGCCGAGTGTGTCACTGATGCTCTTACCACATTTTGACGTTCTCTGTGATCTATTACTGGAGAGATGCACGGCAACATGAAATCTATTTGTTTTATATAATAAAGAATTAAAATATACCGAAAAAAAGCCTTTTTATTTCAAATTTTGCCACTTTGACAGACATGAAAACAACAATTTGACATAATCTATTGTCTATACAAAATATTATTAAGCGAACTGGTTGGTTGCTATGCTTAGCAAAGAAATGTGATTGGTTTAAAGAATCACCCAACTGTCAAACTTGAATCGTGCACTGTTGTCACTTATGCATCTGTCCTACCTTATGCATTTGTCCTCCGATAGATCATTAGTGAGAACCAATCAGAATGCATGCATAACTGTTAATTATTACATAAACAGACATGTGGAAATATTTAACTGCTTTCCAAATAAGTACTGCACCTTGTAAAATTTGTGATTAATTTCAATAATCTAATCGATAAGAAAAAGTCTCCACTTCAAAGTAACTTCAAATGTGTAGGCGAGCTAACTTTATGTGTAGGCGAATTAACTTCGACGTTGTAGGCGAGTTAACTTCAGTGTTGGCGCAATTAACCCGTGGGCGAGTTAACTTTCAGACGAAGCGACCGACATTGCCTTTAATACTTGCGCACTCAATTCGACACATAAAAGCAAAAACATGTTCAAATATGGTTTAGTCAAACAGGATTTCACATTTCGATATTCATCAAAGTGATTTGCTGACGATTTTCTATTTTAGATTCGGTAAAACAGAAGCAAACGTTGAACTTACCTCTGGCGAGTCTTCCCGGTGGCGACATAACTGATTACGTGCCAGAGGATAATTTTGACAAAGCATACATGTACT
>BLAZ01001304.1:709429-711929 GCA_014633955.1 Acropora tenuis
AAACGATCCACATTGTAAACTGAAAATTCATTTCATTCTTGATCGGCGAAGAAAAACGGTAGAAAAGGACAAACTGCTGATTAGCGAAATAATGACTTTAACTGTTTGCGAGAGAACTTTGACTGTAGACTGTGCGAAGCGCGACTGATTTTAAGAAAGGGCAAAATTCTAACTTAAATAAAACGGGTTATATATAGAAAAAAAAAAGACGTATTTGCATCCCAAAAACGACACTAAATTCTGATAGAACTAATGATGGTAGTCAGTTAAGGCTACAGGAACTCAACTGATACTTACTTGACACTTTTTACATCCTCAGAAACACAATCTTACAACTCTTTTCTTTCAGGTCAGGCTCATTGTTTGCTGTCAAGAGACACAGTCACTGGTAGGTGATAACCTTAGCAAAACTGAATGGGATCGTGTATTTGAAACGGCGGAGAAATTCCTTTGTACTCTAAGCTCCAAAAATATATTCAGACCAAAGGTTTTGGCGAAGGTTCGGCGGAACGAGAGGGGGTTTGTTGGGTCGTCAATAGCAGTTAGTCCATTTTTGAGGCCTCTTTGTTTGAACGAAAGAATCATTAATTTCAAACTCAGACTACAGAAAGCAGTAGTATTTGCAGAGGCGCTACCGAGGCCTTCAGATGATCAAGCAACGGAGAGTAGTTGGTCCTCTACTGCGTATGGACACCGAAACAAAGAAACAGATGACGGTACGAAGATAGTTCCTCGTTATACTAAGGAGAAGGCTCCTTGCAAAAAGTGTCAAGAGATGTTCCAGGAATTGAGGGAATTCATAAGAGGTACCAATCCTCAGGCAGAGCGCCTGAGCGATGATGTTGAAAGGGACACTCGGCTTGAAATACACAGTAGAAATACACAGGCAGAGCGCGATGAATCGCTTTTAGGGGCATGTGCCGAATATTGTCCAGTGAATGAGTTGATTCCAGATGATGATGTTGAAAGGGACACTCGGCTTGAAATACACAGTAGAAATACACAGGCAGAGCGCGATGAATCGTTTTTAGGGGCATGTGCCGAATATTGTCCAGTGAATGAGTTGATTCCAGATGATGATGTTGAAAGGGACACTCGGCTTGAAATACACAGTAAGCTGGAAAGCCATCTTCAGCAATGTTCTCTACTCTTTACAGGCATTCGGGAGCTTTGCAAACTTTCCAATAAGCATGATCTTCAAATAGAGGGTGATGATAAAAAGCTGCAGTTACTAAAAGATGTAGCGGATGCACTAAATATCTTTGGTTTTAGACCAAAATGTAAAATGTAATGTTATCGTGTGAAATTATTGTATCGCTGCACCTTGCTTTGATGTTAAACACCTCCTTCCGCTTTCTTATAGGGAGTACGTGTTCACGTACTCTGCTTTAATCGTTGTTGGTGTTTCTGATAGGAATTCAACAAAGGGAAATATAAAAAAAATGATTTGGTAACTCAGAAGAGAGCACTCTGTGATTTGCTGGACAAATAATTTGAACGGAGGAGTTTAGCATGCAGTCTGTATTTTGCTAGATGCACCGATATTTGAGTGGTCTTTTGACCATGTTGTTTCGTTCGATTCCAGCATATCTGGTTCTGAGTTATTGATGTAACCTCCTGCAAATTGGAAAATTACATTTGTATACTAACATTTGTCTTAAGTAAACCAAACAAGGGGAAAAAGTAAATCCCTAATCATTCAATGCAAAAGTCTAATCAAGTAAAAGGCATTGAGATATTGCTTGAGTAATAGAATGGTTCGTCCACCCTGTCCAATATCCCATAGTTTAGTTAATGATCTAAAACAGTTGAGATCATACTATGTAATGAGTCGAATAGTTTTCCTAGTCAAACGACAGAGGGTATTGCTATATTTATACCCTTAGAGCAACGTTTCTTTTAACATCTTTTGTATACAGTTAGCAGGACATGAAATAATGAATTTATCTTAAATGACACAGGCATACTCGGGAAGAAATCCGAGTGCTCCAAACAAGAGTCGAGCTCAATGCCCTCCGATTACTAGTTCGGATGCTCCACCATTACGATAAAGGAGAGTTGTGCAAGCTAGGCCATTAAACCAGGTTCAGGTGTCTACCGTCCCGTCCAGTACGTATTTCGACTCTTTTTTTTTTCAGGGTACGCCCGCCCCGTGTCTTTTCGGATAAATTCATCATTTCATTCATTTAGCAGGCTTAAAACATTATTTCTGCGTTCATTTAATATCAGTTAGCATTATAGACTACATACACATAGTAGAGATTTAACAAATCTTAGCTTTATAATTTTACATATTCGCTACTACATTGGTATGTTATCATAACTGAAGATTTTAGTTTAGTAATGGGAGCATCCCTAGTTTCCATTAGGTTATAATTAGGTTAAAAGTCTGTAAATATTTATTTAGTGGACAAAAAGTACCACTCAAAAATTATACAGTGCAGAATGGAGACGCCATATCATATTGGTGTCCCTCTAAGGGACACTAATGTGGCTGACA
>BLAZ01001304.1:741929-744768 GCA_014633955.1 Acropora tenuis
ACTGTCGACAGTCATTTGAAAACTGCTCTACCAAATCAATAATTCACTGTTTTGCGAATGGAGAGAAAAATGGAACGTCGTTTCGCGAACGTTTCAGGAGAAGAAGGTTGAAGAAGCGTTTTTTTATCCATCTGATTTGGTCAATACTAATACAACTATCCCTATCGCGTCTCGGTATATATCCACCACTATTCACCTCCCCTTCGGGGGATAGTGACATAATAGTGACGAATAGTTGTGAGTAGTCACCGCGTTAGTGCGGCACTGATCTGGATTCGCTGAAATTGGTCACTTGGAGCTATAGTGTTTATTCGCGGACGCTGATGGATAGATTCGACCAAGCACGCTCGATGAAAAAATAATAAAATACATATATCAGGCAGGTGGTCTGTGATCAGTTTATCAACTGAAAAGACACGAACCAGCTGCTCCGATAACCGGTTTTAAAAACAAAAACATCTGACTGAGCTAATTACTAGATTAATGAAATCATAACCTTGAAACGTCAGAACGTACTTTGAAATAACCATTTTCATCGAAAGTTATCTTAAAACGCAGCAACACATGAAACTTCTAAAAATATAAATTTTAATACCTCACAGCGCGTTGAACTTGCACCACGAAACTCTGGAAATTCAGACACCGGACAGGAACAGTCTGCTTTTGGCCTTTTTCTCGAGTAATCATTTTCTATAAAACCTTTGTCTAACCACGACGAATTCCTTTTGGGATTACGCCTTGCAGCCGCCATATTCAACTGAATTCTCGAATAACACAGTGTTTTGATTTTCTCAGGGAAAGAAAGATTTTCTCAGGGAAAGAAAGGCATCAAGGCTTGACCGGTGACGGTGGTGAACCGCCATCTTTAAAATTCCCTCGAAAAAAGGCGCCATTTCAAAAAGCCATATGTGATTGTTTAGTTTAATATTTCAATAGCTGTTTTGTCCAATCAAAATCAACCTAAAATTTGAACTGTATAACCCTGCCTAAGAGGGGACAGGCGGGAAATCGCTTTGTACCAAGTCAGTGGGATTTTGTTGCTCTGAGCCAACCTAGATTGTCATACCGGAAAGCAAGTTATGTGAATTTACTAAACATGCTGCAGCAATGACCAAACGTTCATTTCTTCCATTACACCGCCATGCTTCAACTAATGGACTACTAACAAGGCTTTGTAGAGCTAAAAATGATCTCTCGAGGACTAATACAAAGTCAAGTTGTCCCTTCGTGTAATTTCAGGTTTCTTCTCCGTGAGAGATTATGCAGGTTGGTGCCCTCGATTTGGAGCCTGTGACTTTATCATTGCAGGCAGTTCCAACACTGAAAGACACTCCTGGCCTATGAATGGTACACGTTTGTCACAGGAAACAATAGCATCACAGCAAGCGAAATAGAAACATTTTACAAAACAACTTATTGCAGCAAAACAACATTTCCGTCAATCAAACAGGCCGCTTGGGTCATTTGTCGTCGTAAACTCCTCATCATCTTCTCCTGAAGCAAGCACCATTAGTTTGACATATTTTTAGCAGTTTCATGTGTTATGGTATTTCTGACAGTGTAGCGAAGAGGAAAAAGGATCTCCCATCTTTTTCTGATCAGTTCTTTCTGAAAATATTAATGTGCAAGCTATTCCGACATTTCAGGTTTACCAGAAGGTACCCTTATTTTGATCTCCTAACCATCTTTATCACCTGAACGTTTCCTTTAGATCCACGCAATCATGTCGATGTTAAAATATAAAATATTAATTAAGCGGCGAGGTTTCATCAGGCTTTATTGTTCTTTTTCCGAGTTAAACGGTGGACGTGGTGTCCACGGTGTCCTTGAAAAAAAAAATCTTACAAATAACACTTCGATCAGTCTTCATGTTCAGGTTTTAAAAGGTTTTCCAACTATAAATATGTAGAATTAATAATTATGAAAGAATTTCTTCAACATTTTTCAATAAACTTCTAGTGATCTTCCTGTTTACTCCATCGTTCATGATCCAGAAAACAAACGTCATTAATTTCGCTCAGTTTTTACCTTAAATAGTCATTAAGTACAATTACCTCGACAAGTGAATCCCATTATCCCTCTATTTCCATTTATCAGAAATAAGCGAAAATCAAGTCATAAAGATTTTTCTCCTAAGCCCACCTAAGCTTTACGCGAAAAAACTGCAGCCACACTGCCGTGACAAACATTCGAAAGACAAGCATCGTTTGCAATTACTATGTTACGCACGTTACGTATTTAACATTCAAGCTTTATAATTTATGGTCACTTCTGACGATGTATATGAAAGCATGCGAGATATCAAGTAAATAACTTCAAACTATAGTTGTAACATCTTTAAACCAAACTTTAATCTCACAAACATCGGCCAAACATAACAACACTCGCGTATTTTCAACCCTGTGCTCTCTGATCTCGGTCACATGTCTATATGACGTCATAACATCCCTTTTCTCCTAAGATTACAAGTATATAACAAAACGATGATAAAAATTTCAACAATTCGCAAAAATGTCTCAGAGTCTGCAAAAGTATAGAGTTCTACAATGGAATGTTCCAAGTTCGCACAATTAACTCGTAGCAATGTACTCAAAGGTTCAGTCTATCCGGAGGTTTGCGAATCCTCTGTGGGTAACGCCTTTCAACCTCCGAGTGACTTGGGTGGCTTAAAGCATCACCACTCTTGGGGTCAGCATCGCATGTATTCCCAGTCACAGCAGGAGTAGGATCTTCCAGTTCTGCCTTTATGATTCTGGGTTGCTCATCGCTAGAGTGATAACGTTTCACATCGGTAGTATTTCTGTAAAACACTCTTTCAGGATTCTCGCAGTCCGATATA
>BLAZ01001304.1:768636-771136 GCA_014633955.1 Acropora tenuis
TCATGAAAGACACGCGAGTTAGCTAGGATAGGGGAAGAATTGCATCTGATGGAATGAAATGCTGTCTTTCAGGCTTTGGTCTGTTAACATACTAGCTAGGGGAGAGTAAAGGGAGCAAATCAAAATTTCAGGTTTTGAGAATTTCAGGCGCCGAAAATTAGAGCGTTTGCCCCGCGTCACGTGTTCTCCACGTCTCGCACGTGTACTCGTGTCTTGTCTAATCTCGAAATCAGAGACTACGCAGTATAACTGTCATTTTCTATCCCACTGATCCATATGTATAGCTTGGCCATGTTGTGATGAAGGGTAAATGAGAGCATCCAGATCGCAATATCCAAAACGAACTAGCATGATAATGACCCAATTAGCTTCAACCTTGGCACTTCAATATTGTTCACATGGTCAGTTTAATTATGATACGTGAATGAAATGGGCTGAATGGCTAAACACTATCATTCACCAATGTACAACAGAAATGCTTACTCGTCGGCGCATTGCGACTCAAGGTGTGTGCAGGGTCAGTGTGAATCGTGATTCCTTGTGAAATCTGGAACGCAAAGACCATTTTCCTTCAAAAAAAGACACTGGATCGGTTTTATGCGAGAAATAAGGGACCTAAACAAAGACACCACAACAATACCTCACAAAACTCTCCAATTTGGGATCTCAACATCAATAACATCTCTTGATAGACAAGAGTGCTCTCATTAAACATTAGAACTCTTCACTTCCTCTCTTCAAACCTCTATTTTTCATTTGAGCAGCTGATTACTTTAAGTGCTAATTACAACAAATTGATCATTTGCAAAAACAATGAACAACTGGCTCGTTTCATAAAAGGTCTCAAAACGTTTCAGGCTTGTGTAGCAATTTTAAGATAAAACTGAATTGTGGCACCTGAAAGTGGCCCTGAAACATTTCGGGGCTTAAGTTCCAAATACCAATACCAGGTCTTACTTTAGCTGTTGAGCACTGAGTGTCCCAAACCCTAATGAACATCTTTTGTTGGGTTCACAGTGAAATTCTTTGCAATCTGTTCCACGCACTTTGAGAGGAACTTACAGTATACTCCTCTGTTTCCCTCAATTCTTCATAGGTGAGCCCCTCAACTTCTCCTTCGCTTTCTTCTGAATCCTGATGATCAATAAAGAAATGGTCTTCTAAAAAACAGTTATATCCATTCAAATCTCTTCAGGAGTTTCCTTACATTTCCTTTTCATTTCTAGCAGTAGGCAGGATGATTGTTACCAGAACATGGATTAATGGCCTAGCTCCCGGTTTTTCTTTACTAAGTGGTACTAACTAGGAACCAGAAGCTCATAGGCAAATCCTCTAAGGGGTACTCAGATTTTTCTGAGTACGCCTGCATCACTGAGTCAGATGGATTTAGCAGAGGAAAGTTTAAGTCAAACAATTGTGTTATAATTTCTAGTTGACTAACAGTGAGTTGAATCAGTTGTGTTTAAAGCATCATGTAGCTCCAAATTTACCTGACTTTCATGCAATCCTTGTTATGGTTTCTGCTGATAACCATCGTTCGGCTCCTCCTTTGAAAAAAAAGGAATTGAGCTTAGGAAGAATCATCAAAACAAATGTGTTGACAGACATCCCTATCATTTCTGTCTCTTTCAATTCTCTCTGAGCCCACAGAATCAACAGTGACAGTGCATGATAAAAGATATTTTGGTACAAATTAATTACAACGACAGAATTACTAAAACTTGATGTAAATTTTCCACTGGAAAAAGGCTCGGCCCTCGATAAAAAAGGATTGATGTCTAGCTTTAACCTGCGAAAGCTGTTTAGTCTCGATATTTTTTTTGACCAACTAGCTGGATTTTACTAAAACAGTTATTCCTCTCGCCCTCATGGCCTCTGAGTCAATAGCCCATTCGGCCTCGAGGAATAATTTTTAAATGTATTTAAGGCAATTCTAAATAAAAATGTCTTCAGATTGGGCTTAAAACATTCATAATAGTACTTGTCGTTGTCTCTTATTGCATTCAGGAGTGTGGAATTCTTTACCTCAAAGGCGTAGCCAGTTAGATAATGTTGTAACTTTTAAGAAGGAACTTAGGCACTACTTGGAATCATCTCAGTATGGGCAGACCTAGAAATTAACTATTAAATACATAGTTTTAAATTTTATAATTTCACACATTATTATTTCTCCATGTTCATGTATTCAGCATTAACTTTAAAAGCCATATAAAGAAAGCAACAAAGTTGTTCCATTGTCTTATGTTGCTTTGCAACATTCTCAATTGCCATTGTGTAAACAGAGGAAGGTGATGCAGTTACAAATGAAACAGCATCCATGTAATTAAACGCTGCCTTACAGTAGTTACCAGTACGTTTAGCCACTTTTCCCGCCCACAAGATGTAAACCATAAATAATATCATGGTGTGCTTTGCGACAACAACAACAACAACATCTTTTATTTAAACACGGTGGGTTTTAAAGCTAATATAGCTTATGGGGCCGTGTTAAAAATGTTAA
>BLAZ01001304.1:803636-811136 GCA_014633955.1 Acropora tenuis
TGTTACCACAGTATTTGTTTGATTTGTAATATGTAATGTAATGTATTACTATTATTCCATCGCGTGTATTTATCAGTTGGCGGACTGCACACTCCTTATAATCAACTATTTCACTTTGAATGCTCGTGTTAATGGAGTCAGGATAAGACATATTTCACTTCGTTGAGTCGAAAACATCAGGTCTAACTTAAAAGTGAGTTGGACCTTGTGGAATGCCGCGGTTAAATCTATTAAAAGATTTCAGCGGCACTGAAAGGAATTCTAAGTTGGATTCTTTAAACGGAATACAAGACGAAGACTGAGAGCTATTGTAGCTTGTTGGAAAAATGAGGTCGTAATTCCTGTTGGATCCAGTAAGAAATCGTTTTTTTTTATCTCGATGTGAGAACCTTAGAACACTTTCAGCTGGGCTTTAAGAAAATCAACTTACATATTGAACCAAGGAGTTCCCCACGTCATTCCAAGGACGTACCTAAGGGGGGGAGGGGGGGTCCTAAAGTGACTGGGATCCCCCTTTGTCCTTGGTAGGTCTCTTTTTTTTTTTTTTTAAAGCAAACAACCTACAATATTCAGGTGGCGAAAACGCCTCATTTTTGCATCTATTAATATTTTTTTTCGTTATATCTAGTAAAACGTGACTGTTGGCGCAACAAATCAAAAGTCCAATCAGTGGTAGGGGATACGGGCCTGGTAGTGTTGACGCAATCGATTTTCAAACCGATGGTAACGTCACCCTGCAAGGGTACCGCCTGTGGGGAGTACAAAGTGGTTTAACTAGTTTCATGGTCACTTTTGCTTTGTATCGTGGAAGTACCTTACTCGCGACGAAGAACGGGTCCTATCCCACCAGCGCAAGTGTCAAAACATTCGAGGTGCATTTTTCCCGTGGGATTTCAATTCGCGCAGGTGCAACATGTTCAGCATCCTATCATCTTATTGACGGAGTTGCCAGTACCTCTTGTTCTGGAATCAGAGTCACCTTTGCAGAAAAATCATCTAAGGACACAAATGGTTCCAGTAGAACTCACGGCCAGTTCCCAGCTTTGATTTTCCGTTCATCTCAGTGTTAGCACAATCTGTAGTCTGTAAACGAAACATTGCTGAAAATGATGGACGATGCGTGAAGAAATGCAAGATGCAAATTAGATGAAAGCTACCCTTAATATGTATCATGTAGTGTCCTCTTTCAGTTGCCTTAAACTTCACCACCACATTTGTTCTAGTTAACAGGAGATAAAAAACGTTGCGAAGAGAATTAGAAACCTTTGGCAAAGTTGAGTCTAGCTAAGGAATCCATAAGTCAACGTGTGTAACATTTTTTCGAAGATGACTGAAAACGCTGTGGTTTTTGTTTGTCCTTATTATGAACACCTTATCAAGTAAAGCCATGAAACGGGTACAGACCTAGTGGCATTCGTTCTATATTGGCGTCTTTAGTAAAGACTCTCCCGTACAAACTTCAAGTCGTACAAAATGAAACGCTCTCACTCATATAACTCCTGGCCCCAGTTGTTCAAAGAATTGATAGTATTTATCTTCTGGATAGTTCTATGATCCATCCTTTGAACCACGGGGCCCTGGTTGTTAAATTCAAGCAAGAGTTCTCAATTTCATTGGTAATCATTTGTTTCGTTTTCACCCCTTCTGAAACCATCTCAGTCTCGCGCGTTGATAAGCTTCAAACCAGAGTTCAATTCACTAAAATACAAAAATATAAATTTTCTACCCTATAAGGTTAACCTACCCTATAAGGTTAACTTTTTCTCAGCTGAGTGTCGTTTACGGTAGAATGATAGGTTTAGCATCCAAAGAAACTACGGTGCCGCTTCGGAGGGGAAGTAAAACACGAACCGAAAAATTAACCTTCCAAACGTAGGTAAGCTTTGTAATGATATTTCAGTGGTAGTTGCACTTTTATCAACTCCCTCAATACCAAATTTTCCTCCTTTCACGCTACACCTTGTTCATAGTCACACATTCAGAATGCCTTTTATGTAGCATTTCTCCAATCATCTATTTATTGCAGCATACCTATAGGGAGGGGTTATTACACCCTTTCATCTTCTGGGTCAGGTATTAGTCAAAGACCAGGCGGGAAGGCACTGTTTATCTTCAGCAGTTATTTCCCCCACCTCGTGGATTACAAACTATTTTGGAATAGTTCATTAGATTGCACTTTGTGTAAGGATAAATTTGTTGGTATGTGCCACATGCATGGTGGTCCCTCTTGAGTTGGTGGTGTCTAGTGCATTTTGTTTCGTAACGATAGGTGGTCTTTCCTGAGTATATCACGTCGAGAGAGAGTACTATTTCACTAGAACCCAAAGTCCAGTTTATTATTCATAGACAAAGATAGGAGAGGTGTACCTCCTTAATATAAACTAAAGCATGTAAAAGTAGTATAAACAGTCAGCAAGGGTTAGAACTCAGTCAGTGAGAATGAAAGCAAGAGTTGAGAGTTAAAAGAACCAAAGAAATATTGTACGAATACCATTAAACTTGCTTGACAAAAATCTTAGCACCACAAGGTATGAATAGTTGGTCAGAAGGTGACTGACGTACCAACACAGGGAACTCATAGTCCTGTTAACGACGGGAATTTTGCTAACTGAAAACCTGAGTAATGGTAAGTTTACGATGTTTTCAACAAAATTTAAATAATTTCCAGTAAAAAAATAGCCCCATTTAAAGATTTCCTTCTTTTCAAAGAAAAGAAAATTTCATGGGTAACAGTCTTGTAATAACTGTTTGTCAACCAAAAATACAACACTTTACCCAAGCCAGTGCACCCATAAAAAAACAGGTGAGTAATTTTGCATATTGCTTTTATATCCAGTTGACATTCTCATCAAATCATTGATTTTACAGTTGCATCTTATTTATGGTAGGTAATAGATAACTTCATAAAGCAATGGAATTATAGGAGTAATTTCTTTTTGGCCAGAGCTTGTGGGAAATCAGGGCTAAAACGTTTAAAAGTTTGGATTATCAACCAGCGAAGTAAGGTTTTATGCTTCGTAGGATGATAATCCAAACTTAATTTTTTTTTTAACCTTGAAAACTTCATTAAGAGAGAACAAATGAAAATCCTTTTTAATGGGGAACTATATATTTGTTGCTCCATGAGGAACTGGTATTACTAAGGGATAAGGTCCATCCTAGTGTTTATCAACAAACTACATTTGACATTGAGTAATCAATAAACTACTAAACACACATTATTTATCAGCAATTTAATTGCCTTGGGTTTTTGAGTGTTGGTAAGACTTCAGAAACAATTGAGAGCACGAAAAATTTAACTTTGCATAGCAATGTCCTTAAGAGATGACAAATGAAAAATCATGCATTTGTTGCTAATTTTCACCATAATCAACTAACTGACTGTTGCATTTACTGGGAACTAAAGAGCTGCTACTAATGGTGTTATGTGGATAAAATATAACAGAAAATAATAATTATTGTGTCTGTCTTAATTCAATATAAAAGAAAGGGTTTAAACAAAAATAAAATTTCACAACAAAAGTAAGGCGAAAGGAATTAAAAGAAGGAATGATGGAATAAAATTCAATTCAACTGTAGATGTTAAAGGGAAGTATACTTCACAGGTAAAATTGAAACAGAAGAGCCTAAAATAGACCAAGCACAGAAAAAGATGAAAGGTAAATGTTGATGAAAGTCTCAACACAAATGAAGTACATGAAAAACAAGAATATCTGTGACTAGGGTTTCTCGTTTCATCATTTCATTTTTCTGACCCTTTCCAGTTCATAGACAGCCTTCCCAGCCTAAACGACTAAACCCAGCCTCATGGCAGAGGGGGTTTGGGGTAGGTTAGAGTGACTGGTCACATACCAATGATACTGTTGATACATCATATTATTTTCAGTTTTGTTTTTTCAAGAACAAAAATAACATGCATAAATAAAGAGCAATTGAAGGATTCAGGGCAAGCACATGCAAATGACTTACAGGAATTTTCAGAACGAGACAGATGACGATGGTAGCTTTTGCTACTCAGTAAATGTGTAGAACTTATATAAAAGTCTTACCTGAAACTTTCAAATTTGGCAAAATTGCAAACAATTCCAACGGTTTCATCAACTCCCTGGCATCCGAAATCCCCATACTTAGAATTTTTCTTTCCCCTTGCAAGGTTTCCAAATGAATTCTTGTCGTGTGCTCTTTCAAACCAATATTCAGGTCGGAGAGTGATTCAGTAATTACCTCCTACTGACCCGCCATCTTTACCTTCGAAAAAGCCGGCACTTACAAGACCTTATCTGATTGGTTGGTTTCATATTTTCTATCCAATTAAAATCTATTTTTTATTAAAACTTTATTGCCCAAACCCTGAGAGCGCGGTTTGTGTTATCTCTGTCGCGCATGAGGCAGCGTTTACACAAACGCGGTTTCACTCGTAACCGCATCGTTTTCGATGCGGTTATGACTTCTGTTCAGCCGACATCAGTCGAGACCGTTGGCGATACCGGGTCGATTGGAAACGCTGCCAAGAGTGGGGCGTCTTCAAAACGATACGGTTCGATCCGTCGAATAAACGGCGAAACCGCTTCGATTTGAGTACGCTTAACATTTTGGCGCGAAATTTGCATTTTTCGATTCTAAATGGTGAATCTCGCCCGTAGTGCAGCGCTCGCTTATGCCATCACGACTTTGATTTTTAGTTTGAGCGCGATAGTTCAGCTTTCATTGATTTTGCTCTACTTAAATCAAGAAACGCATCATAACCATAGACCAGACACTTTGTAAAATGTTAACTCTTTCGTCAGTCCGTGTAAATTGCGGTGGGACATACAGTTTTCGCCAAGCTGACAAGATCAAAGTGGTTGATTCTTTCTTTTCTTTAATGTTACCCAGACCCGTTTGGTCTGTGATGACTTCGGCATGACGAAAACAATATGAAAACGGTTCAGTGTCAACACTTCTAAACCTCATCGGTTTCGATGATCAATGTGAAACCGTGTTCGTGTAAACGCAGCCTGAGAGACACTCTATCAGTCCGCGCTTCAGTTATGTGTTGATCTCTTTCTCTAACTTTACTCTTCTCGACGAAAACTCGGTAAAACTTCAGAATACCCGCACCTTTGTCTAACCATGGAGAATTCCTTTTGGGATTACGCCTCGCAGTCGCCATATTCAACTGAATTCTCGAATAGCATATACCTCTCTGTTTTGATTTTCTCAGAGAAAGAAAGGCATCAGCGTTTCGTTTACTGCTGATCATCAATCTGATGACGCCTTACCTAGTATCCAGTCGTTCGCGAGCGCTGCTTCACCTTCCCATTGCCGACCTTGCGCTCCACTTGGCAACCCACTTTCGGAAACCGTCTCCATAAACCAGTTCCGATATATTAATATTCAGCTCAACTTCGAGGCTTGGGGGAATAAATAAAGAAACTCCAATAACCGTGTCAATGTGTTTATTCAATTGCCTTTGTTTCACTCCCCCCGGCCTCGATGTCAAGCTGAATGACGTTAGTATATAAGAAAAGTCTAGGACAGACAGTCTATTGGCATCGTGGAAACAGAAGGTGTAATGGAGAGCGATTGAAATGAATCCACGTCGGTGCAAGGCCTTTTTTTCGTATATCAGTAAAACCTCACACGATCGGGGACCTTACTTTTCCCGACCATCTCAGATTTTTCCCACTAATGAAAACATGAATTCTTAGACATCCTCGATCGTCTGGGATGGTCAATGAGAATTCGGGAAAATTGGAAGCGATTCTATTTTCGGTCGAGGCGTCCTAGAATTCTGCGATTGCTTTTGGTGCTTTTCCACAATATCTACCTGTCAATTGTCTTCAAATATTTTTACTTGAGCCTAATTTACTCAAAAACCACATTTCAGAACTGCCAACTGTTAACTGCTGAGTGGTAACTAGCGTAAGTGACGATTTTGTTCGAGGAAAAGTCCTCAAAAATCGCCAAATATTCGCATACAAGCCTCCTACGGAGACCAACGGATCAAAGTTGGTTATAAAAAAGTCATCCAGTATGCGCCAGAAAATTCGCAAATTTTTTCAATTTTTTTTTCCAGCAAAATCATCACCGTAGGGCCCATCAATTGCAATGTTCATGCCAAAATGAAATCGATCTACGCCTCCCAAAATGTATCAATGAGGTAGTCTGGTTGTTATGGTTTTTTTAAAAGCCTTAAAATGTTTTGACGTCGAAGTCGAAGAAAACCCTTTTCAAATAACCAAACTCAGCCCCGCTGCTTAGTCGATGTCCTATCTTATAATAAGCGACCCCATGCAGGTAGCCAATAATTCTGAACTCGCCACATGTATCGTATCCATCTGCCATCTTTTTCTTACCAGTTCCTTCTGAAAATATTAATGTGCAAGCTATTCAGAGATTTCAGGTACCAGAAGTCTCCTTCACATCTCCTAAACATCTATATCACCTGAACGTTTCCTTCCGTTTACTTTGAATATATTTCAGATTCATACACTGAATTATGTCGATGCTACGAAGCGAAGTTTCATCACGTTTTATTTTTCTGATTTGGAGCGTCCACCGTTGAACCCAAGTCGCGCTTTAAAAAAAAAATATCTTAGAACTGACAACTCGACAGTCTATGATACTTTCATGCTGAGTCTAACAAAAGTGTGAGAATTTATTCTCCACCCTACAAGGATAGGAAGTACCTCTCTAAATTAACCTTACTAATTTATTTATAAGTTTTGTTTCATCTTTGAATTACCTCAAGGTCATATCTACGATAGAATTTCAAAGTTGGAAAATGGGAAGAGGATTTCTCAAAAAAAAGTTAACGCAAAATTTGTAAATACTTTTTATTCTCTTTGTTCTTTTTCGCGTGCCGATTTTGTGTTCCCAATACTGATCATGTGACGATACCCAAGAGAGTATTTTCTGTCAAAGCAGGGCATCTTTACGCTCACACGCAGTCTTTTAATAAACACGACAAATTTAAGGTTCAGACCTCCCAGGTATCGCCACATGATCTGTATTGGAAAAACACTACATGCGAAAAAAAGGTCTCTATTAAAACGCGACCAATATCTATTGTAAGCGACAATAATGATTGTTCGCTATGAGCTGAAAAGGTCTTATCTTGAAGTGCCACTGCGAATTTTAAAACCCTAAATGCTAATGACTTTATGACTGATTAAGATATACCAACATCTACCGTTATTTGAAACTCTTAATTAAGCTTGTTTTTTGTTCATAGTCCCAAATCTAGCTGCCGGATACAAAGTCATACAGGGCCTCAAAAATCACTGACCATTATAATTACACGTTTTTCAGGCAAAATGATGGTCGGTATTTTTCATCTGGTCCGGCCTAACAATCCCTTAAGATCTGGCCATGATTTCTCGTCGTTGTCAAGAAGGTACATGCTCTTAGAAACAAGAACCATAGTACATATTCTCTTTTAGACACCCTGCAGAAACTGGCCCTGTCAGAACAACGGCAAGTGTCTGCCAGTGTACGAAGTGAATGGCTACAAGTGTA
>BLAZ01001304.1:886101-887837 GCA_014633955.1 Acropora tenuis
TGGGATCATGCGCGCTATAATTACTATAGTCTTTACTAGTCGGAATGTGATGTGAACAAACCTCATCTTAAACGTCTTTCCAACGATTAAGTACAACGACTAACGCTCTCTTTTCCTTCTAGGAAGTGAAAATCGATATAAGAATGATCCAAAGGCCTTCCTGTTTTCACTGAAAAACCCGACCAATAACCCGCGCAAACTCCCTCAACTCCACAGCAGCAGTCCACATTCCGTGCTTGATCGCGCCATTTACGGAGCTACGTTTGGCTCCGCGCATGACCTGTACATATCCAACATGAACAGAGATTCATTTGAACACCTTGGCAACGTCTACACTGTGCCATCAGGGGTAACATCTGACCCATTTTTGACAGGAAACAACAATTTTAGAGCAAATGAGATCGAAACATTCTACGAAACAGCTGAATAACTTAAGTAAAAAAAAAACCTCGAAGAGATTCAATCAATAGGCTTAGATAGATCAGATGTGATCGATTAAATGGAAATTGTTTGTTTGTTTGATTGTTTTTTTTTTTTCATTATAAACTGCGAGTAATCTAATTTCGGCGAAAAATCAATGAGACGGTGAAATACACCCGTCGCGCGGGACTGCGAGGACACCCGACGCGGAAGGAGCGCGGGTGTATTTTGCTCGCTCGTTTGTGTTTCGCCCATTCCTCGCAGCTTATTGTCGTATAACTTTCATTGGGTCAAGTGATACGAAAAGTAATTTATCCAGAGCCTATGGGCAGTCAAGATTAAAGTGCCCATAACGTCAAATTTTTTGTTGTCTTATCTGATTCTTCATAACACCAAATTAGTTTTCTCGAAAAAATTTTTCGATTTGCATAAAACGCAATTTTTTTATAATTTTTTTAGAACGTTCAAATTTGCCGCCATTTTGGTACACCATTCGCACCAGTCTTCCTCGGTTTAAATTCAGTCGTGACGTAGATTCAGGAAGACGTGATTTGAGTCGTGACTTGGCTGACTTGTAAACAAGTGGGAATTTTGCTTCGGAGTTGTCCACATTTAGTTGAAAATGCCGGAAAGGTGCGTTGCCGCTCTTTGTAACAACGTTAATGATCCAGAAAACAACATCAGTCTTCATCGAAATCCGTTTTTTGGCGAAACATGCCCAATAAAACTAAGGAGACGAAACCGATGGGTAAACTTCGTCCTCGAAAGAAGAAAGAACTGGGTGCCGAGAGAAACCTCCTCGCTGTGTTCAGCGCATTTCACAAAAGATGACTTCATGAGGCCCCTTAATTTAGGAGCTGTAAAGATGAAGAGGGAGCTCAAAAGGGATCAATCAGGCGTTTGTGTCTTCCCTTCGAGGCATATAAGCCAAGATAATTGCGAGGAAGAAGTACCTTCGAAGAAGAGCATAGAACAGCGAATGGTAAATCACGTTGCCTGTCACTTGCAACACGTGCTCGAAGCGTCTATATTTTATTATTTCGTCGCTTGTTTCTGGTGCAGTACTTTAGGTATTATATATAGATATTTAAGTTAGGGTGTTCTGTGATGCAGTTCAATTCTTTGCCGTCTTCTAGGTCCTCCATTACTAGGTCACTTGTGAGTGCTTCGCAGCATCCTTTTAGCTCTTTACAGCAGTAGCACTCACTGATATTCGCCAGAAGACCACAACTGCAATTCGCACAAGTACACCTGAATGTGAAACAATTCATTCAAAGAAATGAATTTGAATATGTGAATTCCGTTTTACAGCAACA
>BLAZ01001304.1:896468-901468 GCA_014633955.1 Acropora tenuis
GACCAGTACATTTAAATGCATCACTCACTTCATTTACCTGACGCTTCATAAAAATCTCATCTTCAACATAACCGAGCTCTAAAGAAGAGAAGACATTTTATTAGAACAAATCATCATCATCAACATCATCACTGTCATCGTCATCATCATCATCGTTATTGTTACCATCATCATCATCCCAGGTCTCCAAGGGCCATGCCGCAACTTCCCATCAGCATGCATGCCATGTAATGGATCCCTTAACGATCTGTGATCGGTCTGCGAAACGATTGGCAATCGGTCTGTGACACGATCGGCAATCGGTCTGTGACACGATCAGCAATCGGTCTGTGACACGATCAGCAATTGGTCTGTAACCTAACTTTATCTAAATTGTACACAAATCTAGTCGCAAAGGTGGTGACTAGACCAGAATTTTTAGTCACCAACGTCAGGAAATGTTAGGCGCATTGTTACCCGTATTGGTCGCAATTTTGAGCCCTGCTAACCCAGCACACACCAAGGAACAACACAAGTTCAAGTAATTATTGTACATGTATGATGACTTACAAACAGATCAACAAATGTCATATACAGATCAACCACTTGCTGGAGTTGTTCTCAGTTGTCCCTTGTTCAAATTCACAGCTGCACTAGTAGATAGGCAACTGGTCTGCCTCTGGCAGATGGGATTCTTAACTCTGTTAAGTTCATTTGTATAATTTGTTTCACTGGCACTGAAAAGCCCCTCAAGGGAAGTGGTCAATTAAGTAATAATTAAGTAAGATCTTTAAGCCTGGTTCACAATTACGACATAACAACATAATGTCATAATTTGACACAATGGCATAAAGAAATGATCAGTTTTTTCCTCATGCCATTATGTTCATGTTATCATGTTCCTAGTATGTCCATATGGTGTGCTGTCCACACTGGAGACACAAAACGTCAGCACAAGGTGCTTTTTCTCATTGTGTGATCTGTCACTAGTGTGAACGAGGCTTTACCATAATTATCGCTTGGTTATGGAAACAAGCTGGAAAGCACGTCAAAAAGTCAAGCAGTCTGCACGTATATCTTATTAACCAAGTGCGAGGGCCGTACTGGGAGAATATCGGCCCTCTGTCTTTTTTGAACCGCGCGCAGCGAGGTCCGTACCAAAAAGACCGAGGGCTGATATTCTCCCAGTACGGTCCTGAGCAAGCTTGGTTAATAAGATATTTATTATACGACTGAAGAAAGCTTTGAAGGTTTTTCACAAATTCCATGTAACATTATGCGGAAAATGTACAGGATAAAAAGGACCCGATTCTGAGGGCTTAGCATGTGTACATTTTACGGCAGATGAAATATGCTTTCAGTTTTGTCTTTAAGAACAAACAAAATAACGTAACTCGTAAGTTCATTCTGGAGTTTTACGACGAAATTTTCGAAAGATTTCGTCCACGTCCGCCATCTTAATTTCAAGTTCAAAGGGACACAAGCGCGGGATCATTCGGGACAATGCCCGGTCCAATACTTAGAGAATATTGGACCGGCAATAGAACATTTTGATTGGTTGATTTTAGTTATTGGCCCTCTGACTGCCTGAGTCGTGTAATAAAGGTAGAGTATTGGTACCTATTGTCGGGCACTTTAATTTTTGATATTTCGCTTTTCCTTGGCACTAAAGTTTAGGATGTTGATTAGGTACATAGTTTTATTCTCGTAGCGAGTTCAATTTCGAACCATTTACTTCACAATGCATAGAAATATTCGCAACATTTAAGAAAATAAGTTAGTACAATATAAAAAGGAACGTGACCAGCATGCATACAAAAAGCAGTTCATTTTCATCTGTATGTGATACTGGATCAATGTCCGTGACCTAATGGAAAATCTCAATTTCTATCGCTAATGAATCAGTGTTTCGTTTAGCGCGACCTTCTATATACGTAGAATATAATGTAAAGATGCCAGATCGCATAATGTTTCATCATCACTCGATCCGTATCAACAAAAAACATAAAACAAACGGTCAGGGTGATACAACATCATGACATCTTAGTAGATCGTACACTGAATTGGTTTTCAATTCAATCTAATGGCAAAAAGAGGAATGAAAGGCCTGTTCAGTGACTGTTCGATGAAGTCCATTCACATCCTCGAAATCGAGTCAATCGACGCTGCAACCAAAGCACGTGGCTATTTACCAGTACACTTCCGGAACTTTCAACATCCTGCATCCGACCCGCAGCCCGTATAATGTGTAAACCTGCAACCTGCAACCTGCAACCTGCAAATTACACCCTCCGACTAAAATACAGTGTTTTAAAACAAAATTCAGCTTACCTTTTGTGAAACGAGGCTCCGTTCTTAAGTCACTCTTCTACCAGTCACTTCAATGTTCGAAGATTTGCCCTCAGCCTGTACTGAAACGGCCATTGTTCCTCGTTCCTTCCGTTTTTCGTCAAACGGTTTGCAACAGCAGAGTGCACGTCGAAAACAAATTAACGGTACGAAACGGAAATACTTGAAGGCTGGAAATTCTGCTTCTCCAACAGACATATTGGAATTTTCTTCGGTTCACTTTCAGCAACGTGGGCGAAGAAAATTAGCATATCATTTGCAATTCAATCGAAAATCCAACAAGTTCAGACGCATACCGAGGGAGGGGTAAAAAGTTTGGCGTAGGGTTAGGCCATAAATATAGTTCTCACGTTATTTGAAAGTTAAGTTAGATTGAAGAAAATTTTTTTGGTTATATTATGCAAAACGATTTGCTTCAGGAAATATATCAACGTTATTCTCGCTAACGCAGTCAACTCTTCTCGGGGTATGATACGAATTCCCAAAATTGGCTGGATGGCTCATTCGACTCGCAGACATTCTTTTGGCTCGTCACGCAATCTTTCCTCCCTAACGAACGTAACGAGCGTGACAGACGCGTGACACACTACAATGACCACTCCATTCTGATTACAAAATGTTACATTTTGGAGGATAAGATTCCAGGCAATAGCCTTTATTTTGGGGTAGCCAAAGAGATCATGTGAGATCAAAGAAATGGGATGTTTCGAGATTTCTTCGTTCTTGCAGAATTTAATTTTGTTCGATTCCGTTCAAGTGATTTGCAGCTGAAAGTGACAAAGCGGCATTGAGACGCCAGTAATACCTTTGCCCGTACACCTTTGAATGTATGCCCTAAAGCTACTAGTTTATTGCTCATTTTACGTGTATGTGCGCGACTGTGTTGTATCGTTGCAGTTAGCCCAAGAACAATATTTAGTTGGGTGAGAAACCTATTATACAATGCTTGTGAGGGGTAAAACGAGTGGACTACAGAGTGGGCCTTTAGCAGACTACAATGCAACGCAGTTTACTGTTTTCTGTTTCTGAAGGCCTGTCCTCTACACAATGCAGAAGGCGCAAGATAGTGTACAGTCACCCCAGCCATCGCCGATTATCTATTAGGCTTGGTATCCTGTGCGCATTCTCAGTTTGGTTGAATTTAATTTCAACTATATATATGCGCCATTTTCTATTGTACTTGGTCACTTCTTTGTGTGTGGCCGTGGCTGTTACACTAAATTTGCTCATAGCGTCTTTGTGGCGCAGCTAGACTATATTGGAAAGTGTTATCCTCCAATCGGTCAATTGCGATTGCTGGACAAATTGTACCGCCACGATCCCCAGAATAGGCAAGTGGCCAGGTACATGGTGGTGGGCAGCGAGATCCAGGTGTTTTCGAATCCCCACAATCAATTGGACTTCAACGAGGTTAATCTGTTTCAATGGCGGATTCCCGACCGGTTAATCGTGGGATTGCTGCACACGAATACCTACAATGGCAACGTGGCGTACCATCCCTTCGCCTTTCAGAAGTTCTGGTTGAAGAGCGTCAAGCAGTTGGTGAAGAGTATCCTTACCAGATCCCAATTGAATGCCGGCGACACGCACAAAGGAATGGATGGGTATCATCGCCTGTTGCAAGCCCGAAAATCATTGCTGAAGAGCCAACCCAGCATGATCACACCCAACATTGGGGATGTGACGTGGGTTGTCCCCAGTGGTGTGGTGGACAATCGCACGCTGAATTCTCGTGTAACCCCAAAACATGGACGGCGACGATGGAATTCGTGGCCACCATCGACAGTTGGAGTACTTGCCCGGCATGATCCGCATGTGGCGCCGTACTTTGCGGGGGTGTTTTCCAGCGACCGTCTACCGTCCCGTCCCATGAAGGACGCACCTTGGACGTAAATTGTCAACACTGACACAAGCAGTCACCTGCGTACGCATTAGATGGCACTCTAGACGCACGACGGCGAGGAAGGCGAACTGATGGACAATCAAGGGTTGCCCTTGTTCAGTACGAGAGTCGGCCTTTGCAAGATTGGATCGTGCGGCATTGGCTAGCGCTGGAGACACATCGTCAGAGTGCAAGCGGTCACCAGTTGGAGTTGCAGGCATTACGCTCTAATGTATTTGGTCAAGAAGAGTTAAGGCAGTACGTTGATTAGGTTTTTGGACATGTTTAATCCGCACGACTACGTCAAAAACGATCATCACGTGGGTCTGTGGTACAAACGCCAGATCCGACGTCACACAGCCGAGGACTGGTCGCGTTTAGATTCGAGAGTGTTCGCACAAAGCAATGTGTTGCCTTTCACATGAGCATGCGTGGTAATAATAATAAAACGATGGAGAAAAATATAAAAAAGTGTCTTTTTAACTGCCTTTCACAAGGGTGCGACAGACCCCCTTCATGCAAATATAAGAGCCATGCGGACGGTACGGTTAAGTGGAGGGGCTCAATGTGGTGCCCAGAAATGGGAGGATTACACGGTATGTCAGATACGACAGGTAACGAAATGAAAAGTATCCCTGAAGCGATCTCCTTCCTTCTTTCTTTTTTTTTTACACCCAGAAAAGAAGTGTTTTTTGTCCTCCGCCCAGCCGGAGTCGAAATGATATCCCCGAGATCTGCAGTCTTGCGCTCCCCGTTTGAGCTATGGGCGGTGCCGTAATACAGAGGTCAG